>BBSZ01012871.1:17069-43255 GCA_000981365.1 Subanguina moxae | reverse complement strand
CCTCAAACCAAGCATCTGCCTCAAAAGCATTGGCACATCGGAGGGTCAACACATGATGGGCACTGTGGGAGTGGATCTCAATTGTCCGGTTCTCCATATCTTCTCGGTCTAGACTAGTTCTACAATTCTAAAGTGGTAAAGCTAAAATTAGTAAATTTAAATTGCCTAGCCACATAAGCAAGTTTCAGGCCGAAACTTCGTTGTCGATTTCGTGGGTCCGCTCTCTCTTCGTCATCCCAGGTGAGTCGCTGTAGTACGTTGTCTTTTTTTAAGTGTACATCTTTCTTGTACTGCACTAGAAAATAAATTGTTTTTAGTAAATGTTAATTTTTTTGTCTTTTAACAATTTCTTTATTTTTTAATGAATTTATAGGGTACCCGCTTAGAAAACAAGGAAGGAGAATCAAGTAAGTTCATATTTTTTGGCCGTAACTGGCTTTAATATTTTGTTTTAATACCGTGAAAAAATTCCAACCTTGTAGATTGACTACTTTTCCAGCCCGTTTTAGTGCTTTTACAGCCTCATCGTGTTTGGCATTAACTAATGACTCTCCATTTACTGCTAAAATAACATCTCCCACAAAAAGTTGATCGGTCTGTTGGGCGGCCATCCCAGAAAATATTTTGCTGAACACAAATTGACATATTAACTAGGACCAAATAGCATCCCACCTGATTACAATTGGTCGACCGTTGTCTGCACCCCCTTGGATGCTGATGCCAAGCCCATGTCCTTCGGGTTTGACCACACGAACAAAACGCTTCTCAGCACTCCATGCAGCAACTGCAGCTGCAGTGGTGGGCATGGAAGAGAATGGTTCATCTGCCACTGGCATGAAGCCATCCCCCACTGAAGACAAACTCAACGCTGTTTCGTCCAGAGCTGCATTAACCTTGTGCCATTCAAACCCATCTACCAGCACTTCTAGCTGGGAGCTGCGAAGAGTTCCCATAATCACAACTTGGTTTGTTGAGTCATTTCTGGAAACGACTTTTTTCGTAAAAATGAAATATGTAAAACGGAATAATGGTGTTATAAATGCACTTGAAAATGGAGCAATTGTTGCAATAAAACCTCCTCTGTAGAATATGCAAAGATACAGAAAATACATTTTTAGGTGTGGGAAGATCATTTCGCGGGGAAAATACTTTTGACCATTACTTAAGGTATCAAGGTAGTATTTAAAATTTTCCCTATCTCTTGCATATTTGCACCAACTAAGGTTTCAGCCTTAGTTTTATGCTAAAGTCCGTAGGCCCAGCGTATGCCCATTTGGCACACACTCTTATTGCCTAGCTGCAGTAATGAAAAATAACAAAAAATAAAAAACTGTAATATCTAAGCACCCTCCACACTTGGTTTGTCTTTGTCCTCAAAACTAAAATGTCTGTTTTTGGTCAATTTTTTTTTCAAAATGGCATTAAACCATTTAAACATGGCTTTTGTATGTTTCAAGGCATAAAGAGCATAAAAATGGTTGGGAGCGGTTTTTAGGAGGACACGGGATATCTTAGTCCGCTCAAAAAAGGTATCCACGCAAAAAAACAAATAAAAAGATATAATAAGTGGTCATCGGAATGTCTTTCTCTTGCAAGCCAACTAATTTTTTCTATTTCTCAAAACTCTGTCTGTGTGTATCAAGCACCTCTGGCAAATGTGTCCAAGCAAACAATTTAAAGTGAGTGCTTTAGTAAAAGTGAAGGAAGCTGTCTCTCTCCTGAGGCAGCTAGACATCCTGCTCTCGGTTGATATATTGGGGATGGCTGTCTTGGAGCAGAGAAACACAGCCACTATTGCTTTTTCTCCTCACTTTCGATTCTAATCTGGCTGCTGGTTGTTGGCAAGAGCAGAGTAGATGGTAATCAGCACTCTGGCTGTCTCTTTGCTTTTGCTTCTCTCTGTTGGAGGACAGCTGTGTGCTCCTGCAATTCAACAATGTCACTATCATGTGCTTGTGCAATTTTTCCACTCGCGCATTTTTTAGCTTAATTCATAATTCTTCTTGTTTAACAATATTTGTTGCTATATTTTTTTGATGAGAAAGTTCATCGAACTTTTAATTTTAGTTAGGAATATTGTAACAAAGTGACTTAAGAGTCAACTGTGGACAGGAGAAAAGTTGGACAAAAAATAAACAACACCCAAGTAACAAAGGAAGCCGGCCAGTAAAGCAACCACACAATTCACACCACAGCAGGGGCCTAGTAGAGAAAAGATTTAAAACAATAATTAAAAGAAAGAATAATGCCCGTGAGTGGGATGACACATCGTTTGAACTCGACTGCACCAGTCTTCCCAAATAAGACCCAAAAAATTTTAAAAATTTGAAAGGGAATATGTAGCAAACAACTGGTGCAGTCGAGTTCAAACGATGTGCTATCCCAGTGACGGGCATGAGCATGTCTTGTTAACTATTTCCATTTAACTGTAGACATGTCTTTCCTTTAAGTTAGCTATGAATAGTGTCTAGAAAAGCAAACCAAAATTTCCAAAGGGACTTCTATCCAAATATTATTTTTTTGCGAATAGCTCCTGACAACCGTTTTCCCAGAAAGGGTTATTGACAACTTTTATGGGAAAGAGTAGTCAACAGAAATAGTGTTTTTTTTCTTTTAGTTAGTGTTTTAAGTCTCTTTTCTCTACTAGGCCCCTGCTGTGGTGTGAACTATGTGATTGCTTTGCTGGCCGGCTTCCTTTGCTACTTGGGTGTTGTTTATTTTTTGTCTGACACCACTGAGACGGTTTTTTGGAGAGAGCAGAGACATAATTTATAGTAAATACTCTAGCAACTATCCGTGTGTTTTGTCCATAGTTCCAGCTGTATATGTACTAATTGTGTTGTTTCAGGGTAAGGGAACGCTAATTTGGTAAGGTGTGTAGAAACATGGATGTTTGTGGCTTTCCTCATCAGGTCTGTTTCGTTTCGGCAGAATGCTTGGGACGTTGTCCACAATTGTGTTGTTAAATAATTGTTGAAATATGAAATGACAAGGCATATCAAATCTGCACTTAATAATTTTTAAATTCAAATTTTCAAAAAATGCTGCAGTTTTTTTGATTCACCCTGTAGAAGAATATATACGAAGAATAAATCGGCTCGGCTGGCCGATTTCAGCTTTATCGCTCGAAAATCCGACATTTTTTTCGTCTTTCGGTTTTCGTATCAGTTCGGCCGGCCGTAACTTTCGGCTTCGGTTCGGCTTTTCGACTCTCTGGTCCAAAAATGTCGGTCAACCAACAACCTTACATGCTTAGAAGGATTATTTCAGCAATTATAATGTTAAAAAAATCAGTTTGAGGACCAAGGCGAAAAATTAATTGGATTTTTAAATAGAGACGAGAATTACCAAGCTGGATTGCACAGTTTGAGTGATTGCATAGTCAGCTTAAAAATGATAGACTTGACTGAATAGCCGTTTGCGCTAAAAAAACTTCATTGAAAATATTTCAGGTAGGCGGCCATTTTGGACTATTAACATGCCAAGGACATGTGTGCAAACCCTTGAACCAGAGAGAGTATGCTTTCTACCAGCAAATGGATGAACGCCTACTTCCTTTCACGCCTCAGTGTTGTGGTATTGTGGTTTATTTGTATCCGCAAATACTTGTTTTTGTTTAGGAAGAATAAAAGTCAAACTCTGCTCCTTCTCTGACCATACTAAATCCGATGGTGCCCTCTTGCAATTGTGTACAGACAGTGTGGTTGACTGCCATCAAAGGCATGTTTGTAGCAGCAGTGATGATTCAGTTGGTCAAATGCCATCTACGATGACTTTCCGTCTCAAAAAGTGTGGTCGAGTGGAAGTGGCTGAGAAGAAAGCGACTAATCTATGGGCGGGACAGTGTCAAAGCAAGGTGACTCGGAAATTTCAGTTAAAGGGGCATTTTCGCGCCCTAGAAAAGGCGGGGGCCAGTAAAGGTCTTTTCTTTTGAGATTTTTAAGCCTTTTGGTCCGTCTAATTGCAGTGTTTTACCCTATTTTTAAAAGTGAAGTCGTCTACATCACATTTCCTACGGAATTATCGAAAGATAGAAGGCGAAGAAGAAAAACTTTGCTGGTCCGCTCTTTTTTGCAGTGTTGTCCCTTTTTTGATAACAGCTATGTTTACTGTTCTAATAATTTTCGACTTTATCCTAATGTATCCACCTAAAGAATATTCTTTTCGCGTACTGTTTTGACACCTTTCAGGAAATTCTATGGTGAGGAAGATTGATAAATTTATTCATTTCGATAAAATGGTTTTTGCATACTCTCCAAACAAAAATCCATAAAAGTCCTGATAATTTTTGACACTTTTGTGCCTTTGAATTCTTGTACTTTCTGATATCCATTTTGCCAACTTTTGTCAAATTTTATTATCTTCTGGCTGTAATGGTGTAAATAAAACACAGTCAGAAACTGGCGTCGCACCAAACATAAACATTTGGCTCTACCCAAGTCCTTCGGCACCTCGTTCTCCACCTGTAAAACTCCTCCAAAATTTTAGATAATTGTCGATCACGAACGAAAGCCAAGGCCAAAATCATTGTCACTTGATTCGCAAACGCTCTCTGTACCTCACACCTTTCTAGAAGACCGGCTTCATTCACTCTTCAAAAAATAGCTCTCGCGAAATGTGCAAAACAGACTGAGAAAGCTGTATTTCAAGTAGTATTTGCTACTTGGATTAGCTTGCGGTCAGGTTTTTTAGAGTAATGGCTTAAACCTAGAAGTTAGATGTTGGTTAGGCTAATAAGCGTTCAGCACCCTGTTTCTCTGCTCAAATAAAATACAAATTTGACGAAATCCGTATTTCGAAATAGGGATTATCTAAAAAACAGGTCCCGGAGCTTTTGGGGCCTGTTTTTGGGCCAGAAGTCTAAGGAATTGATAATTGACACAAATCACTAAAATTCTTTATTGATTTTCAAATTAGTTCTTGTTTTTGGAATGATTCTATTGAAACAGATAAATTTACTAATTTTTCTCACCATGTGCAACATATAAGAATTATTAAGAGCTAAAGTTCCTTTTATTTACTAGCCCGAAATCACGTTTTAAGTTGTTTTTTATGTGTTTTACGACTTAAAAATGATTTATGAAAACGACGAAAAAACGAATGGGAAGCAAGTTTCTCGTAAACAATTTTTTAACCAAATTTGGCTTTTTGCCATGACAAATCCTTTTCCTTGCATCACATACACTTTTTTTGCTGTTTTTTTTTTGTTACTTATTTATTATTGTTGGACCTGTATCACTTTGGTCACAGACACCCCGGAAATAACCATAATCCCCTTTGGATAATCTACCTCTTGAAAACCACATCTGATGCAGAAATTAGTATATGTTGTGCAATAACAGACCTGAAACAGATCTGGCAAGGAAAAGTTCTATAAAATAAATAAATTATTGTTCGGATAATTTCACGAAGATATTCTAGCAAGTTTTTTTTGTTTGCTGCTTTTTAAAATTTCGTGCTTAACGTTAAACTCGATCTGAAATACTAGAGGGATGCTGGGCTAGCATTGCTAGGTTTAACAAATACATCAACATTTCCGATATCTGGCTTTCATTCCTCAGCGATATTTCATAAAAGTCTATTCCAGCGTTTGTAAAATTTTGGTGGGTAAGTTGGTTGTGTTCTAATTCCTCTACAAGTAGATTCTGCTACGGGGAGGGGCCAGTTTGAGATGGTTTTTAATTTTTGTTAAATTTTGTTCGAGGCTTCTCTTGAAAGGAGTTTGTTTTTAATGTCGGTGGATGCTTGTTTTGAAAGGAACCTTTATAAGTTTTGGTGTTTCTCCTTGTCCATCCACCAACCAAATTAAGGGAATGTCCACTTGGTGTATATTTTTTTCATTTTTAGGCTCCAAAGCCCTTTATTTTTGTGTTAGTTAGGGTTTTCTAAAGAAGGTTTAACAGGGGTGAATTACCGTTTATAAGCTATTTTTCCGTTTTTTGAAAAAACTGATAATCACTCTATAAAAAGGTACTTCAAACTTGTAGAACCTTCTTTAGAATGCTGTAATTAGTAGAGGAAAGAGATTTTCAGAAGCTAAAAGCAAGAAAAAATTCGCACCAAGTGGACATCCACATGGTTTGGTTAGGGCATAAGCATGCTAAGCATCCATGGCTAGTATTGGTGTGAGACACTTCGTGAACCACCAAACCTAAGTGAAGCAGGGTGTAGGCTTATTCATGGCTAACCTACGCTAGCCTATTCTAAGCCTAAGGCTTAGTTGTATGCCCAAAAAAATGTGTGTGTGTGTGTGCACAAACTATCTTATGTTAGGGAATTCTACCATATTTTCGTTACTGGAGCTGGGCAAAAAGAGTCTTTAAATGCATTTTTTGATCAAAAATCTTGCTCGGATTCATCTCGCAGGTAAGTCTGTGCGCGCATTTCTAATCCTTCAAGCTCCCTACGGCACATCCGGGGGCGTAGGGGGCACAAAGGCTTGGGGTTGAGATGCACATACACACATACCTCAGACATAAATCACTCGAAATTTACTTTGGATGCATAAAATGTATATGCATACCAGAGTTTCTTTATGTGGTAGACCCCAGTTAACAAAACTATGTTCGATTTTATACTTCTTACTTACATGCAGTCACAAAATCCATCTCAGAATTAGTTCACTTACGAAGTTTACTACTTAGTTTACTATGAAAAAAAGGAAAAATAGCTTATAGACGGTAATTCACCCCTGTTAAACCTCCTTTAGAAAACCCGAATTACTACAAAAATAAAGGGTTTCGGAGCCTAAAAGTGAAAAAAAATTACACCAAGTGGGCATTCACTTAATTTGGTTGGTGGATGGACAAGGAGAAACACCAAAACTTATAAAGGTTCCTTTCAATAAAAAAAAAATCCAACAAAATTCTAAAAAATTAAAAACCATCTCAAACTGGCCATTTACCAAAAAATTATTTTCAAAAAACTTGTTTCCCACTCTTTTTTTCGTATTTTTAAAATCATTTTTAAGCCGTAAAACACACACAAAACCACTTAAAACGTGATTTCGCACAAGTGCATAAAAATAACTCCAACCTTACTGAGGAGATGTCATCGAGCCCTTATAGACCTTTTATAGACCCGAGACATTTGTAAAATTTTCGATTTTTGGGTGGAATACATTAGGATAGTGCCGAGTTTTCGTAGGTTGTGCAAAAGCTTTTGAAAGGCTATGACAAACACTGGTTTATGGTACTAGAAGATGTGGTCTCCGCCTACAAACGACCTTGTGTGATTGACCTCAAAATGGGCACACGGCAGTATGGAGATGATGCCAGTGCCCAAAAAAGACTCAGTCAGACTCAAAAATGCAGGCAAAGCACCAGCGAACAGATGGGCATCCGTTTAGTTGGCATGCAACTCTTCCACCAATCCACCCAGCAATACACTTATGTTAACAAGTTTGAGGGCAGACGGATGGATCGGCTCAAGTTCTATGATGAGCTCTTGAAATTCTTCAGAGCGGCCGGCAAAATGAGGATGATGCAGCTGATCCAGCGGTTGGAGAAGTTAAGAGAGATTTTGTTGAAGGCGGAAGGTTTTCGTTTTTTCTCCAGCTCTTTATTAATAGCATATGATGGGAATACGCTTGACGGGGAAAAAGACAATGAAGTGGAAGCAAAATGTGTATTAGATGATAGCAGTATACATGGTATTACACCAAACATCAGTCTACGTTTAATCGACTTTGCCCACTCAACATTTAATGGATTTATGGAAGGGGACAAAGCATACTTAGGAGTGGACGAAGGATATCTTTTAGGCATGGAGTCACTGCTCACGTTTCTTAATGCCATTTTCAATGAGACTGTGATGTCCTCAAAGAAAATGATCTCAATCGCAGCTTTAACAAAAGATATAACAGAATCAAATCCAAGTGATTCTCTCACTCCTATATTTAAAAAAATGTCAAACACGACAGCAGAAGCAGCTAGGACTCCGGTAGTGATACGCTCTCCGGTCAAAAGAAAGTTTGAAGATGGCGAAGCAAAAGAGGGAAACAAATTTGCTGAAACCTCCAAGGTAGCTGTTTTAACAAACGAGGATATGAAAAGCTCCCTCAAAATACCACAAAAAGAGAGCGTTGACGGAACAGAAAGCACCTAAATGTATATAAGGAAATGAAAACATGAAATCGATCCAATTTGTGACTTTATTGAAAATAAAGTTAATGTGACACCACAATATAGAGATTTTAAAGCATGCCAAAAAGTTAATTCAAAATTCTACTCAAACATCATCATTGAAAAAATCATCTTCAATATCTGGTTCCTGGTTCCGTAGATTCTTTAGAGATGTCTGAGATTCGAAAACAAGTTGTTGATTGGCCAAACCGCTGTCTAAAGAACGTTCTCCGACCACAATTTTCCTGGATAGACTGTAGTATCTCAAATAAAGAACCTGTATTCCGGTTCGCAATTAAACACGCGGAGAAAAATTACTCGTTTGGATGTGTAATAACAACGCCCAGACCCCCTTCGGGCATCTTGTGAGTAAATTCGAAATAACGAGCGCAAGCCTTATCATATTGGCTGGCCTTGGCCAGATCAATTATCTAAAATTTTCCATTTTACAAAATTTACGAAAAAAAACTATATAAAAAGCAACAACCCTTTTCGATTCCTCCTGAGTGAGACCTAAAACTTCGAGTTTTCTTCCTAAAGCGTTCTTCTCCATGTGCCGATAAGGGCAGCCTAAAATAAAAAATTAACAGAGACCATAAAGTACATTTTAGTCCTAACACAACATAAAGAAGGAACAATACATTTTTCCGTAAAACCATTTCTTGTCGCAAATTTTTGGTGATGATTTTGAGTGTAGCCAACAACTTTTTTCTTTAATTGCAATGTGTAATTGAGCAAAAAGTAAAAAATGACTATTCTATAAGCACTAGAAGAATGAGAAGTCATCTTTCTAACGTGCCATGCATCAATCACACATTAAAATTAAGTAACAGAAAGTTTTCGCCATATCTAAAATCAAAGAAACCAAAAATTTGCGGCAAGAAAAGCATTATGTGATAAAAGATGTCTTTAACAAATTACCATGACAATCCTGAGGAGCGGCTGGCGCATTTCCAAGAATTATTGAAGCACAAGACATTGGACGAGCATCCACTTTATGCCCCTCTTTCCCATACCTAAACAGACATACGTAGTCCAACAAACAACTGAAAAACGTAGGACATGAGGGCGGTTGGTCATGGCTTTTTAAAAATTTATTTTAATTTTGGGCATCGACTCGGCATTCACTAGGCTTGGTCGGTGCATGGATATATATATACCTAAACTTGTGAAGGTTCCTCGCGATACAAACCAAAATAGGAAAAATAAATCAGAAAAAGCCATGACATACTGTCGTTTCACCGCAGTTAAAGGCGATGCTAGCCTCCAAATTTGAATTTGCGCAGGACACTTTGCCCTTCGTCTTCAAACTCTTTCAATATGTTTCAAAAACGGAGATTGGACAAAAAGCACCCGACCTCCATAAGGCGACACCCTTAGATAAGAGATACTCAAGGAAATTCCCAAGCAAATGACGATGCAGATAAGTGGATAACCTTGTGGTGTTGTAAAAATTGTAAATAATACTGAACACGGGATAATGAAAGTACGGATAAATACAATATGTAGGGAGCATTTTTTCGTAGACCATTAAAAATTTTTGCCTTTTATGACCCCAAAGAGTTTATTGGTAGACTGAGGTAGGTTGGCCAGCACCGTGAAATCGCTAGCGGGAGGAATTTCAGCAAACAATTTTGGGGCAATTATAAAAAAAATTTCCCAGGAAATTCACACTTTACAGAGGCAAAAATTAAAACAACATATAAACTTGATAGCATAAAATGTTAATTTTCTTAATTAAGTGCGAAGTATTAGCTAACCAAGTACACTTCACCATTCAACCAGATGAGAACTTTTCACCAAATTTTATTCTCCAAAACCAGTTTAATGTTATTCGTTTTAAAAATTTTGAGACCACAAGATCTATGAAATGAGTGAAACATTGAAACCTACGAGCTTACCAATGAAATTAGAAATGGTTACTTTGAAGTCTCACAATTTAAAACGGACTAAAAAGCAAAACTTTCTCATATTGAAAGCTAATCTTGAACAACACCGATGACATCGTTAAATGAGAGTCCACTTCTGTGAAGGAATTTTTTTAACACATTTGCTGGTTTAAGCTGATAATTGAGGCACATTATATAGGGAGCCAATTTTCCGCAAACGGGGGAAAAATATAGGGCGACAGGAACTACGGTAGAGATTCTAGCAAAAATTTTGGGCAAGAGGGACATGCGGAAGGGAGGGATGCGGGAGTCTAGCCCTAAACTAAAGCGAAGGCGTGCCGCGCTAACTCAAATTTGGGTAGCTACAATTGCCTTAAGCAATTATTGTTCTTTAATTAGGGTGAAAATAAATGCTAGTCGACGTACATGTGACGAATGTTGTACGCATACTCTTTCGAAAACTAAAAACATGTGAATTCTTTAAAGTCTACAATCTTTTATTAATTAACTCACCTTGTCGGAATCAATTACTTTAGTGAACTCTTGTCGGAAAAATGCAAGAGAGCTCTCCATTGACATCCCAATACCCTTAAGAAAGAGACCATATTGACGGCGAGCAAAATATCTGATCTTATGATCCATCTTGAGCTGAGTGTTTATGCTGCGCATACACAGGGGGAATGAAACCTTAGCCAACTAAAGAAGCCTTACATTCCCGGAAAAGTAATCAGAAATTATAAAAACACTACCTTATCAACCATGTCCGGAGTGACGTCATCCATACTGGCATCTCTGAAATCTTTGGTGTATGTCGTTTCCCTTCGAGTTAACTGCCTGAGAAGTGGAATTAAGCGATCATCTTCCTGTAAAAATCCAAGATGCCTCCTTGCACGCTGGAACAACAAAGGTTAGATTATTAATTTTTACTGCAAAGAACCACCGCCAGAGACGAGCAAAGATTTTCGCGGAAACGAGGAGCAATCAATGCGAGAAGCTCATTGGCCGTGATGTACGCTATGCCATCTTTTAAGTAAACTCTGTAGCTGAATAGCAGTTCGAAAACTTCATCAAAGTTAACCTAAAAACTGTTAAAAGTTACTATTCCAAAAAACGGAGAATCCAGGATTGCTTACAAAAATCTCTGCCAACAAAAGTGTTAATGCCCTTTAAGAACTTTTTTAACTTTACTTTCACTCCGCGAAAAGGCATTCCCTGACTGAAATTTTTGCAACCAATCCAGTTCTGTATCTAAATCCTATCTAACTATCCAAAAACAAGAGTTGAAAAGACACCTTGAAGAAAGTTGTCTTTAACACTTGCTCAACTGACATGGAATGAGAATCTGATAGGTCTTTAGCTAGCAGCTCCCTCTCCGCTTGGTCCAGTTGCTCAAGTATAATGTTGTTGAGACGAAGGAATTGCATTATGCTTGCGACTGGTTCAAGCTGGAAACGCATTCGAAAAAGCTCTGTCTCCAGTTTGGTAAACCATTCTGATTGCTCCTATAAATGAGTAAGTAAATGCAAAATAGAACGAGATATACAATTGGAAAGTAAAAAACCATGTTTTGACAAAATGCGAGACGGAGAATGAAATGAGATATTCGGTCTTGTCGTCTAGCCTCTGCAATTTGATCTTGAGGACACACGAGCGTAGCTAGAGGCATCAGGAAACCCACTTCCTACAAAGATGCAAATAATTTGAAAAAGTTTTGAAAAAGCGCACGTTACCTTGAGATACTCTTTCTTGTACTCTTCGCGAGCAGACCCCACACGTTCCTTTATGGCTTCTATCTTGCGCAATACCCTGATCCGTTTCAGACCAAGCTCTTGAAACTCCAGCAATGTGATTGTCTCCATCGAAGGCTGCAGATACAGGTTCAAGTTGTGATTATTTTGGTCGACTTGTTGATCCTAAAAATAAATTTGTGATAGCGCGTAAAAAACATTAAAGTGATCAAATAGATACGAACTGTTTTCAAATAGCGACGTGTTCCTTGGATTATACTTCTCCGCACTTTAGCATTGATTGGACTAGCAAACTCCATCTTTGAAAACTGGTCTGAAAATGAGTTAGTGAGAAAAAAAACAAAGTATGATCAGTGTGTGTCAGTATAAAACAAGAATGAGACGCATCGGACATCACCAAAAACAGTTTCACAAGTTTCGAAGCATAGTACTTATCAATAGTGCTGGAAAATGGGGGGGGGGTGCGTACGTGTTTGCGGGCTGGTCTTCAGGTCAAGTGCGGGTTACCCATTACGCGCAAATAAAATTGAGGGTTACCCGCGGGTGAACTCCGAGTTACACATACGGTTCTTGACAGACCTATCTTTATCGTTTGTAGTAGACAAAACCATGAATCAGACACTGAGAAGTGAACGACAAATTGGAATTATTAATGCGATTAAAGCCTTTTTGCACTTCAGCTCAAAAGTGACGGCATAGATGGGCTGCAGAACATCTACAATCTTCAGCGTTGCTTCCCACACTGCGACGAAAAAGAATGACGTCCCCGAGGCCGGCAATAAGCAGAAAAATGGATTTCTTATTAGCGAGAAATCTTTTGAGCAGCAAACAGATAGGATCCCTTCGTAGTACAATTATCTATATATTTTTTAGGTAATGTCATAAAATAAAATGAATTTTATTTTAAATTAACATGTTCTCAGTAAGTTCCAGCAAATTCTGTAGCTCTTGCAAACGATCACGAAGCACACGCGAGTAGCGAAGATTTCCCATTGCTTTTTAGTCCTTTATAAAGTTGTAGAAAATCCAGATACCAAGGCCAACCCAGCCTTGATGTACTTAAAAAATTTTACTCGAAAGCCCTGACAGTTTTAATTTGTGTAAAAAGATCATCCTGGAGGCAGTGGAAAGACTCAAAAAAACAAAGCATAAAAAATTGATAAATTTAAAATTTTGTCTGACCAAATTTTTTCCGACTCTTAGTTGACTGTGTAGCACTTTGCCGGAACGAATATCTTGACAAGCACAATGACCTACAATGATTCGTCTACTGAAATCATATGCAACCATGTATAAATTTTAGGTTAACGCTTCCATATTTTATTGGGAAGAAGGGCTTTATAAGGGAGTAGAAGGAACAATTAAAGGACCACTCTATAGGAAAAGAGAAGATCTTGAACATAGTTTCCTTTGCAGGGACCTACCGCATAAAAAAGCTCTGGTATGTATTTTCATGCATCAAGAGCTATTCTCGAGTGATTTATGTCTCAGGTATGCATGTATACGCATCTCAACACCAAGCCCCCGTCGCCCCCGTAAGAGAGCTTGAAAGTTAGAAATGCGCGCACAGAATTACCTGCAAGATGAATCCGAACAAGATTCTGGAGAAATAAATGCATTTCAGGCCTTTTTTCGCCATATCTTAATGAGAAAAAAAATGGTAAAAGGGGAAAAAAAAGGTAAAAAACCGAGAAAGCCTGTCAGTTAAACGACATTCTTTAGCTCACTGTGAAACATTCATAAGATCTATTTGGCGCCAATATCGAATGTGAAGAGTGAATCCTTAAAATACTTGGCATTTTGGTGGAGTAACTTTTGAAAAAGTGCCTCATGCTTTTCATTGTTTTTTTTTCTAACTACAGCCAAGTCTCGTTAATTCGTCACCCAAATAGTTCGACCCACAGCTGTGTCTGACCATTTTTTTTTCTCAATTTTTGTTATCTTTTGTCAATTTTGATATTGATGTTTCTAAGGTAAAAGACTGCAAGGATTCTGGATTTGCCAACCGTTTTTAGATAACTCAACTATTTCGCCTTAAAAAAGACAAACCTTGGGTTAACCACACCCTTTTTTAAAGCTAGGTATTATTAAATTAAGATTTGGCTTTATTCACGGTAATAATGCTGCCTTTTAAAAAAAGGACAGGCGAATTCAGAACCCTTACAATTTATTGCCTCAAAACGATTAACGACAAAATTGCAAAATATGTCAAAAATTGATGAAAAAAAATGGCCGGAACCAGCGGTGGGTCGAACTTTTTGATAAACAGCCAGTCTGAAATAGTTTTTGAATTTTGTTTTTTTAATGTTGCTGGAAGTTTGTTGGAAGGGGTTTCATTTAAGGTTTTTATCCATACACCAACCAAATCAAGTGGATGTCTACTTGGTGTAATTTTTTTCATACCTTGCACACAAGAGTCTGCTTGATGTCCTCGGTCGCGAAGCGACCGAATACCCGTTTGGGGTTTTATACCATAAAACTTTGACTTAAATTGAACATAGTTTTGTTAACTGGTGCCTATCGCATAAATCATCGGGCTATCCGTTATTGTACAGAGGTTCAAAAATATTGCATAAACATTTATTTGATGCAAGTTTTTTGTCCGCCTGAAAAATTATGTCGCTGCGAAAAATGCGTTGGTAGCGCTTTTATGTGAAAGCACAATGCGACACATTTGTAGCCAAGAGTTTGTATAATATTTTTGCTTTTGACAGTTGCACCAAAAAATAGTCTATTAAAAGATACGCGTCAAAGTGTGCCAGAAAATTGCGTAATGCAAGTTTTTTGTGCGCTACTGTAAATGCCAAAAATTTTTATCCAAATAAAATCCTGCCAGGACAAATTTTTGCCAGAAAGAGTTTTTGCCAGAAACGTTTATTTTCAAAACAATTATGACCAAACTGGGATGAGCCTAAAAAAAATCTCAAATTGACCAAAAAAACCATCTCATACTTTGAGATTCTAAAACTGGCCCCTCCCCGAACTTTTTGGGTGACGAATTAACCAGACTGGACTGTATGATACAACGTTTACCTTCCAGAAGCTCTATGTAAGGTGGTTACAGCGGAGGTGGAAATTGGAATTGAGAAGTATACAGAATGGTAGTTCTGGTTTTTCCCAACAAAAACCGGGCATTTTTTTACGCATCTTCTAACTTTTAATTTTAGGGTACGTGTTAAAATTTTTCATACTTGATTTCCGTTGGAAAAACTGGTGTTCAAATTCTTTATACTTCCTACTTTCACTTCCCACCTCCATGGTGGCTAGGCTCCTATAGAGGTTGATAAATTATTATTGAACCTTGAATTGTGGTGACTCTGTTTAAATTGTTGTCATGCTTTTATTGATAGAGATCCTTTGTTGGCAAACACCATTAAAGCACCTAACTTTATCATTCTTTATCTCTTGCAGTATTAAGGTTTTTGCGTCGCTTTCTCTTTTTTATTAAAGTCTCATTGTTTTTTTAGTTCTTTGTACAAGACATATTGAAAAACACAGAAGCAAATAATATGCATCTCTACAACTTGACACTTCAGGGTGTAACAGCAATCAATTCGGCAGTTCATGGCTCATTTTCTGGCATATCCAAGCAACAAGTACCTTTTCGATTTGTTATTTGGTTTAAAGAATTTAAATGTAGGAGGTTTGTGTCGCTCGAGGTGGTCTTATACAGCTGTTGTTCTGTGATTCAAAGACTGGCAAGATTTCCGTTCTTTGTAGTCAAGAAATTTTTGGAGTGATTCGATCTTTGTTGGCTTTTCGATTAACTGGTGGAACAAAGGGTAATTTTACATACTACACGACTAATCTTTGATCTTATTTTTGGAAGTGGAAACAGTATTTCTTGTAACTCAATTTTTTGAAACTGTTATGAGCTCTAAAAGTGAAGCTCTCTTTTTCGAAAAATTTTTCATCTGTAACTGAAGGCTACGTACGAAATGTAACGCTATGAAAAACAGCGTAAACTCTTTTCAAGACGACATAGGTCTAAGAGCAAGTCTTGGTCAAAACAGCTGTTTTAGCGAGACCCTCTCTCCTATCCGTGTTGTCTTAAAAAGCTTTTTCACCATTTTGTAGAGCTTCAAGTTGAGGTCTAATTTTATGGCTGTAAATCCCGCGCGAAAGTTGGAATATGATAAACTTTTGGAAGAAAATTTGAGCGAAAGTTTACAAATTTTGCGAAAGTTAGCGAAAGCTGAAATTTTCGTTCAGTTTTTTTTTCAAACAACAGTCAAGAAACAGTCGTAAAATACCGGAGGGTGTACCAACAGCGGGCGTTGCGCTGAATAATTGCTTATTGGCACGTTGTTGAATGCGTCGTTGGACATCCTTCTGGGATTTAAAAAAATTAACAGTACCAATGCTGCGGATTAACCATGATTAACCTATATGAGTACAAGACAGTAAAAATCAACAGAGAGGTGTTAAAAGATAAGTGATTAGAAACAATAAAGTTTCTTCTTTTGCAGAAATGATTACTCAGCTTTCACGCTTTTTACTGATCTCCGAAAGTTGAATTTCAACTTTTACAACTTTCACTCGAACTTTTGGATATTACAAATTTAACTAACTTCAATGCTGGCTGGAATATATTTGCAAGAAAAAATTAGTTTTCGCTTTCATAAGGAAAAAAATTCATGACAATAATTTTGTGTACTTTTTTCCCTCCTTTCTAGATTACGTTGCTGTTGGTTCCGACTCTGGCCGAATTGTTATCTTAGAATATTTGCCACAAAAAAAGTGCTTTGATCGAGTTCATCAAGAGACCTACGGGAAAACAGGATGCCGACGTATTGTGCCTGGTCAATACCTAGCAATCGACCCAAAGGGAAGGGCCCTTCTTATTGGTGCAATAGAACGTCAGAAACTTGTTTACATTCTCAATCGTGATGCACAGGCCAATTTAACTATCAGTTCACCTCTGGAAGCGCACAAAAACTACAGCATTTGTTTTGCTGTAACTGGAATAGATGTGGGCTTTGAAAATCCAACTTTTGCTTGCTTGGAGATGGATTATGAGGTCATTTTAATGCTTATTTCCGAATTAGAGGGCGCTAAAAGCCATCTTTTCAGGACTGCGATCATGATGCAACTGGTGCTGCTGCTAAAGAAATCAAGCAAACATTGACTTTCTACGAACTTGATCTCGGATTAAATCATGTTGTGCGGAAATATGCCGAGCCAGTCACAGAACAAGGTAAAAGTTGCACCACCTTTCAAAAGTTTATTTGAAAGGTGTTGCACCACCTTTCAAATAAACTCTTACTCTCACGCGGTGTGAGTATTCTTATTTAAGTTTTTCGAAATCTTCCGCATTTTTATGTTGAAAACGCTCATCCGCACGCTAGTTTGGTGCACGTTGAAACTTTGTGTCCAGCTACTGGCGGGCATGATTATTTTCTTCTAACGCGGACACGATGGGGACTTAAAAAAACGAACGCGTTGCGTATGAGGATCGGATTACTAGAAACGTAGTGTCAATCTTTCGACTTAATTACAGGACATACTAGGAACTACTTTTCCTTTTATCGCAATTTGTTCTGTTACAGGGTTTTGATATTCTGTAAACATAGATTGACTCAAAGCTAAGAAATCTTTTTTTTGGTGGGAACGGGTGAACCACACCAAACCACAGGTGGAACAAGCAAAAATCGTGTTTCTGTTATTATATACTAGAAAAAAAGCTTTTCAGTTTTGAGTCGATTTGTGTACACAAGGTTCTTAAATTCAATCACAAAGTAAAGTTACAACAAAAGTTAATGTTGTAAAATCCTTTTTACACCATGTATTTTTCTTTTCAGGGAATCATCTTATAAGTGTTCCCGGAGGTCATGATGGTCCTAGTGGTGTTATTATTTGCTGCGAAAATTATCTCGTATATAAAAATCTTGGAGATCAGCCAGGTAAAAATTATAGAATAAGCATGTCCAAAAAACTCACAGTTCTAAATTTTGTACTGAGTTATTATAGACATCAGATGTCCCATCCCGCGGAGAAGAGTGAGTTTTTGGAGTGTCTGTAGTCTGCTGCGATTTTAAAATTTTATGTGGACGTATTTCAGAATGAACTTGATGAAAGCGATCGCCCTCTAATGATAGTCTCCTCAGCCACTCATAAGACAAAGACAATGTATTTCTTTTTGGTTCAGTCAGAGCAGGGTGATGTCTTCAAAGTAACATTAGAAGCCGACAACGACATAGTTACGGAGATGCGCATCAAATATTTTGATACTTTGCCTACTGCCAATTCACTCTGCATCTTGAAGACAGGTTTTCTCTTCGTTGCTAGTGAATTTGGTAATCAGTAAGTTTCACCCTTGTGATAGATCGGTTTTTTTATTAAAAGTGCTTTCTTTTTAGTCAATTATATCAAATACTGCATTTGGGTGAAAGTGACGACGAGCCAGAGTTTTCTTCGCGTATGCCACTGGTCTGTTTTTACCTTTTTTATTGTTCACGATTAAAACTCTCTGTTATAAATGTTAGGAGGAAGGTGAGACGTTTTTCTACGATACAAGAGCGCTTCAAAATCTTGTCCTCATTGACCAGATTGACAGCTTATCTCCTCTGGTTTCTGCCCGTGTATGTCTCGCGTGAAAAATCTAGGATCATTAATATCTATTATATTTAGATTGCGGATCTAGCCAATGAAGATGCTCCGCAGATTTACGCGCTATGCGGCCGTGGTCCTCGATCATCGCTTAGAGTCTTAAGAAACGGTCTAGAGGTTTCAGAGATGGTAAGCTTGATCTTTTTTGTGGTTTCATGGCAAAAATTCATGCCAACTTAGGCTGTGTCAGAGTTGCCTGGAAATCCAAATGCGGTATGGACTGTGAAGAAGAATGTTGATGGTGTGTTTATTCATGTTCTTTCGATCCTATTTTTGTGTATCTTGTCAATTTTAGATCAATTTCATGCGCACATTGTGGTTTCTTTCGTCAATGCGACGCTTGTGCTTTCAATTGGTGAAACGGTGGAAGAAGTAACAGATTCTGGTTTTTTGGGAACAACTCCTACAATTGGTTGTGGACTTATTGGAGATGATTCTCTTCTCCAGGTATTTTATTGGTTTAAATGCATTTTTAGATTTTTTTCAAGGTGTATCCAAACGGAATTCGGCACATAAGAGCTGATCGAAGAGTGAATGAGTGGAGAGCACCTCCAAAGCGTCCTATTTCCAAATGTGCAATTAATCGTCGCCAAGTTGTAATATCCTTGGTTGGTGGTGAAATTATTTATTTTGAGTTGGATGTGTCAAACCAACTGAGAGAGTACTCAGAACGCCGAGAAATGACTGCAGATGTGCTATGTATGAGTATGAGTGAAGTTCCGGAAGGTCAGTTTTCGAGATTATTAGTTTTGTGACACAACTGTAGTTTAGGAGAATTGCGCTCTCGTTTTTTGACGGTGGGTTTAGTAGATAAGACTGTGCGCATTATTTCCTTGGACACCACGGACACTTTAGCTCCCCTGAGGTCGGTTTGTTTACATTCCTTGGGTTGTTTTAGTGAACAATTTTCCCCTTGAAGCATGCAAGCTCTTCCTTCTGAGCCGGAATCATTGATGGTCATGGAAACAGCTGGAGAAGAAACTGGCTCAGCCAGTATTATTCATTTAAATGTCAGTTTATGACGATCATGCTTAAATCTAAGCTTCTTGAGTTATAGATAGGCCTTCAAAACGGATGCCTGTTGCGCGTCACACTGGATCAAGTTACAGGGGATCTATCCGACAATCGAACAAGATATTTGGGCACTAAACCAGTTAAACTCTTCCGCGTAAAAATTCAAAATAAAGAAGCTGTGAGTAGCTTTTGCTTTTTTCTGAGTTTTTTATGTGGTTTTAGCTGTTTGCGTGTTCAAGTCGGGCGTGGCTCTTCTACAGTTATCAAAGCAGATTTCATCTCACTCCTCTAAGTTACACAACCTTGGAGTATGCTTCCAGTTTTTCGTCTGAACAGTGTAATGAAGGAATAGTGGCGATTGCTGAAAACACTTTGAGGTAAAACAGACTCTATTTACAGTTATTGGTATTGGGATTTAGGATTCTTGCGTTAGAGAAGCTTGGAACTGTCTTTAATCAGATCATTTACCCATTAAAGTACACACCACGTCGTTTTGTGGTGCATCCGCAATCACGGAATCTTATCATAATTGAAACAGATCACGCATCCTTTACGGAAAAAGCAAAGCGAAGAAGAAGAGATGAATTGGCAGAGGTAATGGAGTTCAAATAAAATTTTTTTAAAACTCATTCATAAATCACAGGAAATTATCGAGCTCGCAAACGACCCTGAAGAAAAATCTCTGGCTACGGAAATGGCGCAATCCATCAGAAACTACGAGCCAGATGAGGCAATTTTCGGAGCTCCTAGGGCACAAAATGGTTTTTGTTAAAATTTGTATAAATGTTTTCTTAACTCATTTATTTCAGGAAAGTGGGCTTCTGCTGTGAGGATGATTAATGCAAAGGCTGGTCAAACCCTGTGTCACTACGAATTGCCTGAAGGCGAAGCTGCTTTCAGGTAGTTCCGTTCAGCCTACGTTTTATAGCTTGTTACTGATTGCGAGAGGTTTAGTGTCGAGTTAGTGCAGTTCCGTAGTCAGCATGACTCTGTCTTCGTCCTTGTAGGATGCGCTGTAGAGCTCGAAATGAAGCCATACAAAGCAAAGGGTGGATGCATTTATACCTTTCTTCTGACCAACGGTGGTAACAGATTCGAGTTTATACATCGTACTGCCGTGGACGGGGTAAGTGTTTCATTTTTATGTAAAATCGAGGATGGGATGACTCATTCACAGTGTTTCATGTAACGTGCTTTTACTACCGATGACTTTTTTGATGCCGGGAACACAAGGTGCTTTAGTGGGTGGCTGATTATTTTTGAAAATGCTTTTGACTTTTTCCTTTGCTGTCCGGAATGAATCAAGACTGGAGAAAATAAATTTATACTCAGTTTTACCTATTATGTCCATATTCTTGCAGCTTTCGCCCGCGCATGCGGATTCTTTGACTACGTAGTGTTGACTTGAATCCTAAGTCAAGAAGTCAAACTTGTGTTCAAAAACTCGTTTTTGAAAACGGTCGATTACGTCCTTAAGTGGTTTTATGTATATTTTGGGCCTTAAAACATGCGATAAGGTTATAAAAAACGTATTTGAGACCACTTTTTACAAGTTATTTTGGCTAAAATTGGCAACTCTCAATTTAGGTCGTGAATGCTATCCATGATTTCCGAGGCGTGGCTTTGGTAGGTGTGGGCAAGCGAATTAGGATGTACGATTTTGGCAAAAAGAAGCTTTTGGCAAAATGCGAGAATAGGGTTGGTTTCTTTTTTCTTTGAGTTTAATTGGATGAAACGTTGTTTTTGTAATCTGTTCTTTTGGCGGTCATGTTTTTGTGAAAGTCTTGCTTTATTAACATTATTGGGTAATCATCTTAGGAAGATTTAGATACCACCCCTCTATTCAATATAAAATAGCGATCAAACGGGCATTGTAAAGTGGCAAGACTTTTTATTACTTGGCTCACGTTTATTAGTGTTAACAAGTTTTAAAATTAAGGCATACACGTTTGAAAATAACTATTTACGAGTCTTCTGAATTTCCTCCTGGAGGGCTAGAGCGGGTGTTGTAGTAGGGTGGTGCAGAAACGGAACTGTAGCCAGTGGGTTTTCCTGCCCTGAGTTGGGAATTATAAGAATTGTACTAAAATTTTTGGGATTAGATTTCAATTGAACGTTGGTCTCTTATAATTACCGGGTTAGTTTGGTTATTGACTCTACTTGCAAACAGCACGTGATTGCATGTAAGAAGCCTTTTAAAACAGGTTCTGAATTCCCTGTTGAACACTGTATAAATAACCTGAAATTTATAGTGCTTATTTTTTCGTATTGGTCAATGGGGTGACCTACCGGGTTTAAGGCGGAATTCAAATAACCAAGCCAAAACACAATCGACCAAACCACTTCATTGCTTTTATAAGTGAAGGACAGGCCGTAAAGAATGCTAAATCCCAACCAACAACATATGAAGCATCCTGTAACTATGGCCACAGTTTTCGCTGCTTTTATCTCAAGTGAAAGTCTTTTTTCATAAGCGCATCCTGCCTTCTTTTTGGGTCCTCTTCGCATTATTTTGGTGATCATGTTCCCGTAGCTTTTGCGCTTTTTTGTCTGCTCTTTGGCACTATTGGGGTGAAGATAAGTGGCCATTGTGGTTCCTCCACCCCCGTTGCTTTCACCACCAACTTGCTTTCCATCCGAGTTTTCATTTTTGGTTGTTGAGGTTTGATCAGGATAAGCCTTTAGAGTGGGCTCTTTTTCATTTTCTGCAGTTGTCTTGTAAATGAGGGGGTCGTCGGGAACATCTGCATCGTAATAGGGCACTTGAAGGCCGGTGTCGTGAAGCCTAAGATTAAATGAAAGTTCACTTTTTTTCTTATTTTAATGTTCAGTCTTTTTACAATTTGTGAGTATTTCCATTAGAAAGCAATGGCATATCGATGTCAGGTTCACCTTCTGTCTCCTGTCTCTGCTCTTTTATTCTGGCCATTTTAGTGTTGCTGGCGTAGAACCAGCGCTGCTTCTCCTGCTCACTCATGGAAACTACCGATGCTCTATGCGCAGATGATATGGCGGGAGGTGGCTCTGGCATCGAGGCATTTAGTTGTCCGCTCAACGAGGTGTTTTCGTTCAGTAGTATTGTTGGAGACTCATGCAAAGCATTGTGAATACTTCCCGTGCTTCTACGAGTTGGACTCCGACATGGAGACTGTCTAAATTTAACTGTCATAATTTTTTTTGGCTTTTGTGCTTTTTCACTCTGCGATCCTACCTCGCTCCATATCTAGCAGATATAGTTGGACTGTCCAATCTCCCCTTCTGTTCTTCACTATGCCTTCTGGAAGCGCGGGAAGACCTTTTCATATATTGTAGGCTGTTGTTGCTTCCATTCATTTGCGCATAAACTGTGGGTGCCGAATTGTTGGATATAGAGATGGGCACACTTATCGACCCACTCCTAAAAATAATAAAAAAAAAAAGTTTGTGCTTTCTACTAATCGATTTACTGTGATTTTCCCATGTCATGGCCGTTATTTTGGTTTCTGACAGTAGAGCCTCTGTGAACTCGGAGGATAGGCAAGTTTTCTGATCTGGATAAAGCCGAAGGGTTTTGCATTAGCAGATTCTTAGGATTTTTGTTGGCAGTTGCGGTAACTTGCATCATTCCAGAGTAGACACTTTTTGTGGCAGCACATGCGGCAATGTAAATCCTCACATAGACGAATATGACGATTATCTAAAATATTAGCGCTTTTGCCTTTAATTAATTTGTTTCTTATCATTTTTGAAAAATTGGTAACACGAAAGCTTCATAAGATATCTTGGAGTTCATCTTAAGAAACTTTTATTACTATTACTAAGATTTTTTCAGCAACTCGCGGTTCAAGTCACTAATATTCAGTCTATGGGTCAGCGAATTATTGTTAGTGATAGCCAGGAGTCTGTTCATTTTATGCGGTACAAGAAGTTGGTATGTATATGTTCTATTTTTAAATTCGTTTCCTGTCTAAATTAATATCATTTCATATTTTTGGCTAGCTGCACTGACTAAGGACATCCTGCTTTTCAGGAAAACCAGTTGATCGTCTTCTGCGATGAAACAACACCGCGATATGTTACTTCTGTTTGCATTTTGGATTACGATACCGTGGCTATTGCAGATCGATTTGGGAGTGTTGCTATTGTAAGTTTAAAATTCCAATGGAGAAAGAGATATCCATATTTCAGTTCAATTAGCTCCATTGGGGACTTTGATGTAACATAATTTTTTTCTAATTTTAGTTGCGATTGCCAAAAAATGTAGTCGAGGAAGTGCAAGAAGATCCGACGGGAGTGAGGGCATTGTGGGACCGTGGAAACTTAAATGGTGCTTCTCAAAAGGTGACTTTGATGTCTTTTATTTATGCGTATGTGGCTTCTAATTATGTGAATATTAACAGCTTGAACAAGTCTGCCAGTTTTACGTTGGAGATATGATCACTTCAATCCAGAAAACAAGTCTCGTGCCTGGTTCAGACGATGGCCTAATTTACACTACAATATCTGGAGCCATTGGAATGCTAGTACCCTTTTTGTCAAGAGATGTGAGTTAAACAGCTTTTAAATATATTAAAATTTGGGCAAGGAGCTGCTTTGTCACTATCATGCCATAAATTCCTTTTCAAATGGCATTCCGAGTTTTCTTGTGAAGTCTGAGATTAATATTTTTGGAAAAGTCATCTCTTGGGGTGACTTGTCAAGAAAGTTGACTTCATGTCATTTGTTTTTAGGAATTCGAATTTTTCCAAACTTTGGAAATGCATATGAGGTTCAATTCTTTTTTTCTGCGGGCTTTTATTCCTTTAAATGGTTTATTTTAGAGTCGAGTTTCCCCCTTTGTGTGGTCGAGACCACCTTGCTTATCGCTCATTCTATGCACCTGTCAAGGTTATGAGTTTTTGCTTACAAAGTCGTCAATCATTTGTTTGTGATTTCAGAATGTGATTGATGGTGATTTGTGTGAACAGTTTACAATGCTTGATTCTAACAAGCAGCGTGAAATCACCAAAAATCTGGACTTAAATCTGCCAACTGTTATAGTCAAAAAGCTGGAGGATTTGAGAACACGATATGCATTTTGATTGAGCTTAATTAAGAAGCTGTCTTTTGAAAAGATCTCTAAAACAATATTTTGTCCGCTTGAAGCAATTACGATGTTTTGTTCTCGTTAGAAATTGAATAAAAGTTGTTTGAGATTACGTGTCTGGCTTCTCTTGGTTTTATTTAACCTGCGATGGGACCCAGTAGAAAGTTATCAGATTTTTTAATAAAACTTAAATCATGGAGTCTTCTGACGGTTTTGTTTTGAAATAGCTGCATTTGTCCTAAGCTGTGAACAATATACACGCAGCCGAATTTGTCAGACTTTATTTTATAAGTCGTCTTATTATTTTGACTGCATTCGTATAGATTATGTGTCTACAAAGCAGTTCCTAAGGTTGGTTGATCTTTGACTGAAGATTGTGATATAGGAAAAGCTTGAAAGTAAATATGCGTGAAAAGTTCAAATTTCAAAATTTTTTCTGGTTGGTCAACTAAAGGGATAAAGTGATGTGTTACTGGTCGTTTGTTGCACTAACCTTTGGTAATCTTCTCTTTGTTCTGGTTTACAGCTTACAATAAAAGTGATCTTTTGTGTAGTTTTTGTTATGAATTAAAGTTCTTGTCAAAACGCGATTTCGGCGGGGTATTGTTAATGATCTGGGCTGGTTTTGAAAAAACTTTTTTAAAAATATATTTTTTCTAATTCTGATGTTTTCCTCTGATTTTATGACCCGGTTCCGGTCCTCAATTCATTTAGTTTTTGACATTATAGCTTCGTTGAAAGTTGATGGGGAAGAATTATTAAGTAAGAAAATGCCAAAGCACTAATTATGAATCTTTTTGGTTTAAGGATCATAGGGGCGAAGGCAATTTTCAATAAATTTTAGAAGAAACTTACTTGTCAATTGATGTACGATAAAAATTGTGATAGCGAGCTGGGTCAATATGCAAAAATGGATTTATAAAATTTGCTGTATGAAAAAGTTATGAGCTTTCTCTAAATCTTCCAAAAATATTAAACTACTCTGTATTTCTGCTATTTTTCCACATTATCAAGGCTTTAAAGCTTTTTCACTTGACAAATGGTAAATAAACGTCAAGAATTTAAGATTTTTTTATTCTTACCATGGGGATATAGAAGCTGGACGATGCACTGAAAACAATGTACGCCATTCCCGAATTAGAGGGGTTGCAAGCACACCCATCATCTAGCTTAGCTATATCCCCTTCTCCAAGTGGTCCTTTTCTCTCGGTGGAAGCCAACAGAAAGCTGGGTGAGCAAATAATAAAAGAGCCAATCCAAACTGCTGCCACAATACATCTAGCTCTGAATTTAGTGATCAACATAGGGTAGTTCAAGGGCTTAATTATTGCAATGTAGCGATCTATGGAAATGGCCACCTAAATAAAACATTTATTTGAAATTCACCATTTCAGATTTTTACCAGATTGTAGATAGAAGCAGTACACATCCAAATATCCATAGTGAGCCAGGCTGTGCACCAAGTATCCCCGAAAATCCAATAACTATTTAGCACCTCATTGGCAATACTGAAGGGCAAGATAAATAAGCCGACCTAAAAATACTTCAAAATTAATATAAATACCGTATTCTCTCTAATAGAACCACACCCCCTAATTCAAAATCGTGTTTTCAGCATTGTGTTTTTGGCCTACTTTTTCCAAACAAGTCTTAGGCAAGTTACCACCCAATTTATAGCTAAAGCAATAAGCTACAATTTGAGTGGTAACTTGCTTGGGAGTTGTCTCCAAAAACTAGG
>BBSZ01012871.1:1882-17049 GCA_000981365.1 Subanguina moxae | reverse complement strand
CTCCAGGTACGGATCAACTTCGATATTGAATGTGCTGGCGTCTACAAGCTGCTTATGGAGGATGGAGAACTGAGAAAGAAAGTTCAGGGAATGGATAAATGGAGAAGATGAATTTATTTGAGTGATTGTTTGATATGTTATAGCATGACAATAAAGCGTTTGAAAACGATTCTAGCTTGTTTCGGAAAATGTACTTTTTTAAGACCCAAAATCTTTTTTTTTTGGCGCACTGTACTTTTTTTCAAAATTTTGAGTTCGCAGCCCTGCTTAAGGCACATGTATAAACCCAAAATTGTCTATCGAGACCACTGAGGTCTTCATGCACAGGTACTTCTATTTGGCTGTGGGAGTATGTCCCCAGTTTATTTCAATCAATGTAACTTGCACTTATCCAATCCATTGCATTCAATTACGTTTTATTACTTTTTCTACAATCATTTTCTTCGTGTTTATTATCTTGCGTATAAACTGCTGTTATATAACTAACACCAACCCAACTTAAAGCCGTTGGCCATTGCTGCAGCACAACATGCCTCTTCCCCCAAACGGCCACTAAATATCTTTTTCTAAAGCAAGCCGCCACCACCATCACCATCAAAAACACATGTCTAAGCCCAGTCAAGTATCGACTCATAGTTAACAAATAGCTACAGTTAATCATTTAACCAATGCCAAAGCAAATTTGCCTACAGTTGACTATTCCTATAGTTAAACTTCTCTCCACAGTTAATCATTCAAACCACACTTAATCATTCCATCACCAGTCAACCATCCAGGCAAAGCTGACCTCTGCCTGGTGAGCCAGCCCCACAGTAAACTATGCGATGGTGTTGTGGGGGCACTTCCTCATCGGCCAGTCATCAGGGAGCAGGTAATAGTATGGAGTTGAGCGCGCCCAAGTCCTTGCCCTCTCACTCCATCAAGAAGTGGACAATGGGTAATGGAGGTGGAGGCGAAGCACCCACCAAAGGCACCCAAGTGGTGGGAGCAGGTCAGGAGACTAGAGTCCAGTTGCTAGATACTCAGGAAAACACCCAGCCAGTCACCGTATTTCATCCGAGAAGAGGAGTGCTAAAAAGCAGTTTGAAACTGTTGCGACAACGCCAATCCAGTCCGGAAGCTGATACAGAAAAAGGAGGGCAGGAAGGCAGGAACAACCACCATGCCCACTTTGCCTGGGAGCAGGGTGGTGGTGCTGAGTCGTCCCCCTCTTCCCACCACCACTATTGCTGCTCTTCCTCTGGCTCTGCTAGCCCATCTACTATGACTACTGCTAGCTTGTTCACTATGAAAGGTGGTGGTGTTGTTACACAGGTGGACAACAGAGAAGGTCTGGACAGGTATGGCCCTATGTTGTTGAGGCCATTCAAAATGGTGAGTTTAGTGAGGGAAGACTAAAAAGAATGGTATGGAGTATTTATTCGGAAAAATGGGTTTATCGTAAGCTAACAGAACTTTTATTTGGTTAAATAGTAAAACAGTTTATAAAACCTACCACAGCCGAAAAGATCGACCGCCTACAGTCTTACTTCATACATGACAGGCTAAACCGATTTTAAACGACAGAAAACTGCTATTTTTCAAGGTCATGTATCCAGTTTATTTTTGTTCGATACTTAACTAATGTGGTTCTTATTTGGCACTTCAAAGCAATAATTTATCACTTCTTTAACCTAAGTTACAAGTTTCAAGAACGTAATATTTTCTAAAGACGGATAGCTATCCAATCCCTTACTTCCGGTTTAGGGTCGGAGGTTCAATAGTTTCTGGAGTTCAGTCATTTTTTGCTCCACTTTTCTATATTTTGGTTCTGATAAGACCAAAAACTACAAAAAGTTTGAATATACAGACTCTTTTTAGAAAATTTAACAGATTTTGAAAGATTTATTTCTGCTGATCTTTTTTTTATGAAAATTAAACAAAAAACTTTTTGATGTCAAAAGTTCCACATTTTCTAAAAAAGACTTGCAAAAATACTATTTTTGCAATTTTTTAACATTAGAATCAAAAAAATTCAAAAATTAAAGTAAAAATAGGTGAACTCTAGAGGTTGCTAAATTTCTGAATCCAAGCCTGTAGTAAGCAGCGGTGTAACGAAAGTAAAATTTTGAAAATGGAAGTTGGAAGTGGAAGTGAAAAAAATTGCAGAATAATGGAAGTGGGAATGGAAGTGGAACTACCGGATGATGCAAAAGTACCCGACCATTTTTAGAATCATAAGCCTATCAGAGTGTTTAGTGTCATTTCAAAGCCCTGTTTATCCTCTACAAAATGTTACGTAACTTCATTCAAGCAACAACAATGACAACTATTTAAAATGTCGCTGTCTGTCCCTCGTTCTCTAGAAAGCGACGGCATTCTCTCTGCAGTGAATTCTGTGAGGCTTTGAGCATGCCTTTTCGTTCAGTCCGGCCACACAAAGTAGTCCATTACGGTGATATCAGCTAAGTTCTGAGGCCATTCTTCGTCGTCCCCAGTCCAATGAGAATGGACGATGATCGCATCCGGAAACTACTATTGAATCTACTTTTGAGTTTCGCCAGCTCGATGACATCCTATTGAAACGTATAAGGAGATCGGCCGAAATGGCGTCAAGCCCAAGGCAGCACTTCGACCGGAGCATTACCCAATAGGCTGGTCCATCGACTTTGGTCCCTTCCGGCTTTCCGAAGAAGAGAGGTGTGTTTCCGGTTGGTGTGACTCCGGCCCAGAACATCACTTGTTTCAAGTTTAAACTCAAGCTTTAAGACAAAAATGTGTTATATATCTAAATTGATGAAACACTTAATTATTTAATGGTGATTTAATATGACATAAAGACTACATTTATTACTTTGTGACTCAATATTTCTCATTTTCATTACTTCCAAAAAATGGCCAAAAATTTTGAAGTTAAGTTCAGAAGTGGAAGTGAAAAAAAGTGCGGAATAAACGGAAATGAAAGTGGAATTCCATTACATCTCTGGTAGTAAGGGATTAAATACTTTTTCCTTCTGAGAAAATATCAGGTTTGCTTAAAACCTGTGTAACTCAGCGTACACAGATGATAAGTTATTTGTTTTGGTGTCGAAAAAACCGGGTTGGTCAAGCTATCGAACAAAAATACTTATGGATAATGTAAACTGTGCAATAGTGTTGTAGAGCCATCAGGGAGCAGGTAGCAGTATGGAACGTGCTCTTGAAAAATAACAATTCTTTGCCCATTTGAAATCGGCATATATACTTGGTCTGTATACTTTTATTATTATATATATTAAGATATCGTTGCATGCCATGAGCAAAAATATAGCGCAGAATTGGGGCAGCTTTCTGAGAAAAAATGTGTTATGTGCTAAAGTAGGAATAATAGCAACAAGTGCTTCCCTTGTGAAACTCCAATAATTCATCAAACTATATTGTTGTTGTTGTAACATCCAATCTATTGCACTTTAATCGGTCATTCTCCCAACGGAAGCTTGCCTTTTACTGTTGCTTTTTCTCTATACTCCATAATAAACATATCCTAAAAATAGAAGAAAGGGAAATGTAGGCCGCAAAGTTGGGAGAATTCCATTTTCACATCTAATTGAAAGCAACAGGCCAAATGGATGGTTGAGGCCGGCTAAATGTCGTCCCCAGCATGCATAAAAAATAATTGAGGCCAATCCCCCAAAGATTTGGGGGATTGAACCGACTGAAACATTAGGGGCGCGCATTGTTGTGGGTAAACAAGCAAAACACTTGGTTTCCAATTAGTATTTTCAATTGTCCTTCTGGTTTGGTACCTCCCTTTTTGCTATAGCCTTCCTTGTGAATTGCTGTCTCTTTTGTTTCTGTCTTTTAATTAATAAGTCAAAAAGACAAAAGGAATTATTTGGATAATTATTTGGGTTGAAAATACTCAAAAAACAGAATGCCAAGCTTTTGGGAATCTAGCCAAAAGTTAATATCAATTATTTTTTAGAATTTTTTAAATTTTGATCTTTTCAATTGACTCTAGCCCAGGAATCCGTAAGAAATGTCACTATACTGTAAAATTCCATATAGATTGCCAAACATTGTCTGTCAGTTTCTGTAATCTTGGCATGGTCTGAAAATTGAGCCTTTTTTTAAAGTTTAGTGACATTTACACTAATTCCGGTACATAAAGCAGATGAAAGCATCAAAATTCCATAAAGTTTAGAATTTTATGAGGGGTCATGATTTTTTGAGGAGAAAATTGTCAACTTTTCCAGCAACAAATTCTATACAGTCGAGTTGCTTGGTTGGCCGTTAATAAAAATGACAAAGATTACGCCCAATAACCCGGAGACATAAGACAGTTCTCATCGGTATTTGAAGCAAACATTTCGCCACACTTTTTGGAGCTTAAATTTTGTCTCGAATGGAATTATTGTAGTTTCGACTTTTATTTATACGCCAGCCGTAACAAGTGAATGTCCATTTGCTGTAATTTTTTTTTTTGCTTTTCGTTTTTTAAACGCTCTTCGACTAATTACAGTATTCTGAGGAAGGTTTGACGGGAGTAAATTACTTTTTAATTTTATGTAATATTGCTCAGATTACACTTCGGCATCCACAAATCTTCTTTAAGTATTTGACACCAATAGAAAAACTTGCAAACAAGAAAAAACAACAACTTGCTGCAACTTGTTAATTTTTCTTGTTTGCGTTTTTTGTTTAACCTTTCCATAATCGCCAGAGAAGTATTGTTTTTTGTCTGAAAAACAAAACATAGTACTAGTTTTCGCTAATGAAATGACCATTGACTGCGAGATAATCGACACAATTCTTAGCGACGTCTAGAGTTGTGCCACAATGAAATAGCATTAGACTTGAAACTTGGTCGCACACATCATTTTGGACAACTGTGCAGGCATCATTAATTTGCTTGCTGACATTTTTATCTGACGGGAAGAATTATTTCGCAACTTTCGCCACGTTCGTCTTAAAATTTCGCTACTAAAAATATTTTAAAATTTTCGTCTTCTTGTGACCATAATTCGTCACCAACTTCCAGCAAATCCTGAAAAACGACACAAATAATGCGGTTAAAGCTGACTCAGTATTATACAATTACTGAGGTTACATGATAACAGACATAAAAACCGAAAATACACATGGATTAAGCTAACAGACACACAGAAGTACAAGGATCAAAATCGATAAAATATTTACAAAATTTTTATCTATTTTTTTTATGATCATATCTCAGCAATCGAGACTTTTCTTAAAATTCTGTATCCAGATTTGGATTACTGAGGACTTTTTGCCTACCGGGGTGCCTCAGAATGAAAAAATCCTTTAAAAAATGAGTACTATAAATAAATACATGCAAATTTGTGATCGCGTGACAAATGTACCTCGTAACAAATTTTCGCGTAAATTATGGTGTACAGCCTTATCGACATCGATAAATTTAGCGATTTTTCCAACCATGAATTTAAAATGAAGGCTTTTTGATTTTTTCAAAACTTATGCAAAAACTTTTTAAAATATGTAGGTTTGGAAAAAAGTAGTTTTTTAAATGAAATAGAATTTGCTGAGTAACCTATAGGTTATGGCACTGCAGTAAAAATATTCTTTAAACTGGTTTCTTTTTCCAGGCATTATATGTGACTCCATCCAGTTCTTCATCTCTTTCTGCAGCAACTTCACCTAAGTTGTCAACTGCCTCCACCTCGTGGGCTGTGCCGAGAGACTGCCCATTCCTTGAGCATCTCGAGGCTGCTGGTTGGACTCTGCATGTTAGTTATTTTGTATTTTTTTAATTGTACCAATTACATCACCATATTTGCAGGTGTCCAACCCTGCCTCTGCGACACGTACTTTGCAAGACTTGAAGCCAGTGGTTGTGCTGTTTGACCACAAAATAGATGATCTCTTTTCTTTAGCCAAGTCAGCCGTTTCCATACATTGTAAAAAAAAGCTACTAAGATGTGCGGCCACCCCCCTCCCCCAAAAAAATGCTACTATCCAATCAGGCGAGTTTGGAGCCCATTCACCATCTCGCTTCTTCCAGTGGGAGTCGACCTTGATGAAGCCTGGAAAGTTCTCAGCAATCCAATCCTGTGTTTCAGTAGCGCTTGGCCCTTGACTGTCTTTCTCGATTTCATCTCCAGAGCTTCTTTCATCATTTCATGCACTCGACTTTTTCCTACTCCCAGCTGCTTAGCCACCTTCCTGACCGGATTTTTCTTGCTGTGGTTGTGTCCTTCTGTGTGACTCCCGCATTGGCATATCTTCCTCTTGATCTTCCAAGCATTAGTTGGAGCTTTTGCTGTAGATGTACGCCTACTTCTTTCTCTGTCTTCGTTGCTAACAGTTTCACAGAAACGCTTGATGGCTTTCAAAACAACGGATTTGATGATATCCATATCACGAGAGATTTCCGATTGTCCTTCCCCCTTGCCAAAAGCGCACGATACCATCTCTCAAATCAACCATTCTTGAACTAAAGGATAAAGTAATTGAAAAAACAAGCTATGTACCAAACGAAAGTAGAAAAGCTGGGCTACCCAACGGTATATTAGAGGATATAAAGTGTTGGAAGAATGTATCCTACATTGGACGTTAAAAAAAGTTTCCGAACTTTTGGGACACATGGTATTAAAAAATATCAAAAATTTTGGGAAAAATTATGGCCAACTGTCGTTTTAGCAGTCCAAGATAATCAATTTGCGTCTAAAAAGATGTTTAGATTAAATAAAAATTTTTGGAAAACGAAACACATTTACATATAAAATCCAATATTACTTTGCAGAAATATTCGTGCACTGCCAGAAGCGGAAGATGTTCTCTTTGGGATACTTTTGGATGGTGCTTTGTCGGGCAAGAGGTTGAAAGCACTGGTCAAAGCTGACCTGCAACAGGTGAATTTTGTTAGAGATGTACAACCCGCAAAAAATGGTCTTGCGGTCCCCAAAAATTATCGATTTTTCGTGGGTTGCATAACTCCAATATTTGCCTTGGGGGACAAAGCAAAAAAATTAAAATTTTAATTTTTTGGTATGATTTTGGACAAGGTAGCTATAGTACGGGCTGTTTCGGTAACTACGGTATACAAGGTATATATGAAATCAACACATTTTGAAGTGTTGTGTGCAAAGTATATAGCTTCTTGTCCATTAGGTGTGTTAGATCTGTGCATCTCTAAAAAAATGAAAAAAATGATAAGAAAATAAAAACGGAATCATCAATAAAAGCTTACAAACATATAATTTTGTCCACTGCCGCTCTGCCGCATAAAAAAGCTCTGGTGTGCATGCTATTTTCATGCATCCAGAGCTCCCTTTTCGAATGATTTGTGTCTCAGGTATGAGTGTGTGCGCATCTCAACTTCAAGCCCCCGAGCCCCCGTAAGGGGGCGACGGCGGCTTGAGAGTTAAAGATGCGCACACACGCTTACCTGCGAGATGAATCCGACCAAGATTCTTGGGTTATAATCCAGTAGAGTCAAAAATCTTTATCGATCACACTTACAGTCATCCCTCGATATAACTTTACCCCTCAACTTGTACCCACCGCTTGGTCCGATCATTTTTTTACCTCAATTTTCTATATCTTTTGCCAATTTTGATAATGATGTCTTTGAAGCAAAAAAGAGAAACCTTAATATAACGTCACCCTTTTTTAAGCTTTTTTCCTTAAGCAGGGTTTGGATCGGTATTGACTTATCAGAAATGTGTTAATTTTTGAAAAATGTGTCTAATTTATTTAATGTTTAAATTTTTTAAATAAATATGTTAATAATATTTACACAGGAGCATGGTTAAAGTACGCTATATCAATTCCTCCCATAAAAAAATGGAATTTTTATAGTGTATTCCGGCCCATGGCAATGTTTTTTTGCTAGTTGATACTTTTTAACATTTGGGTTAGTCATCTTACCCAGGGTTTTATTAAAGAATATATGGTGGGTCATCATTACAATCAACCCTCCACTTCTACGATCGTTTAATTTGCTGTGAACAGCTCATAAATTAAATCTTATTATCATTTCAGTTCTTCATGTACTCCGCAACCGACATATCTCTTTGTGAACTGTTTGCCCGTCTCTCTTCTCGTCTAAGGGCCATTCCTGCACTTTTTGCGGTGGTTGAAGAGGTTGAATTTTGACCCACTATCGACGTCATTCAATTCAAGCAAAATTTTAGGCCGAGCAGCCAATAAAGATCTGCGATGAACGAAATATTGTGCAATATGTGAATCGAGCCTATGAAATGGTGACTGGAAGAATGCGTGCAGATGTTCTCGGCTCCGATGCCTCTGAAATGCGCTACAAGACACTCAACAATGTGGCTGCAGCCGCTGTGGTCACTTCAGGTAGAGATTTTGGCCATACTGACCAACGAGTATTTCATGAGTAAACGTGGGTCAATAAAGGGGGGACTTTGTTGTTAGTGTCCTCCCAAAACACCCCAAAAATTATGTTTTTTGGTGTTGTAACACACGATGTGTTTAGAACGAGATTGACCATCTAAAAAACATTAAGCACATCTTTTGTATACGTTAAAAGTGTTAAAACACCGAAAAAACATGATTTTGGGTTGTTTTGGGAGCACACCGACTAACCCAGTTTAGCTCAACAATATCAGGCCCCTTAAAATATGGATGGACCGTTTCTGATTTCAACCCACACCAAACCCACGTATATATTGAATTTCGTGGTGCACTGGAACATTGTGTGGAGATTTTTTTTATTTTGGGTATTGTTGAGTAAATATACCCATTTTTAAAAAGGTTTTTTAATTTTGAGGCGTTCTAGTGGCAAGATGTCTTCAAGAATCTAAAAAGAGAATCTTAAAAAGTTGTTTGCTTATTTCTACATGTCTGAATTTAACATATCGCCGTTAAAACTGTCGATACTCCAGGTTCTAACCACATGTCCTTGACCAAGAAGATTTTTGGAGAACAAAGAATCTGAGTTAAAAATCTCCATGTTGCAATCTTTCTTTTCCCTCGGGAAATGGGGGAAATAAAGCATAAACCATTCTAACATTTTCTGGGAGCTGCCAACTTATGTGTTTGTATAATTTTCAAACATTTTGCTTATTTTAACACCAACAGCAATGACAGCAGCAGTAGTGGGATGGGGTGACGGCCATGGAAATTCAGGAACAGCAAATACTACTCCAACCAACGAAGAAAACTTGTTTGCCGGTCCTGCTGGTGGTAATGGCCTACACAACAATAGAAGGAGGTCCAGTGAATGGCATTGCATTACTGTCCCCAACAACTCTGCTAGGTTTTTGTTTTGCTACTTTTGTTGTTGGCAATGATCAAGACTGCGACTAGCCGCAAACCGCATAACCTCACTGATTTGTTTTAAAAAAAACCTAAGTTAGAGCAACAAAGCCATAGCAAATTCAAAAAAGTAATCGCAGCCGTAAAAAGCCGTAGACGCATAGCTGCACATAGCTAAATGATCAGCCCTAATTTAGACGTAAATTTTTAAAAATGTCTAAGTTTCGGGAGTTCCAAAATTAAGACATTTCTTAGAAATGCGGATATCTGGAAGACCTGTACAGATAGTCTTTCAAACTTTTTATCTTGTGTTTAAAAGGTAACACTTATAAGTCATCAAGCTTTTCAAACAGGCATAATATCCTGAGTTTGACAAAACAAGACAGGTCTGTTAATGCTGATCTTAGGTTCGTGCTTTTCAGAGTCGTTTTGCTTAGAAATCACTTTTGGAAAGCAAAAAAACGATTTTTTTGAATTTTTGTCTTGGTATATCCCCTAATCTATAAAGTTGCAAAAGGTTTTCTCTTTTTCTCTCTATTGATATATTACAATATAAGCGGCCCCTATAGACACAGAAAAAACGCGAACGCCAACTCAGAATTAACAAATTCGGACTGTATGATTTATGTGCAAATAAGCGTTAATAATTTTTCCGTGCTTCTTGTTCTAACTTACCCTCAAGAGCATAATTTTCGAGAAAATTTTCAAAAAATTTGACCATTTGAGAGGACAACAACAAAAGTACTTTTTTTGTGAAAGCTGTAGTACTAAAGTTTGATATTTCAGCCCACAGTTTGTTTACGTCAAGCGAGGAAGTGCTGATGGTGAGTGCTCTTCCTGTTTGTTTGTTGTTGTGGGAAGCAAAAACATTTTGATTTTTGCGGCAGTGAATGGAACTAAATGTTAGCTTGAGAAAATGCCAAATCGTCTTCCTTTTCCTTTTTGTAAATAATGGCGAAGCTGGGGAAATGATATGAGTCAATTTTTTTACTTGATCAAGCATTTACACACTGAATCATTGTTTTCACTCTTGCAATGGTTACAAAGAAAATTTTCCAAAAACTGAGGGAGAAAGAGTGGCGAGACGAATTATGGAGTGTAAAATTATTGGTAAATCTCTTTTTGGTAAGTGGTACTTTTGCTGAGGTTTTTTTCGTAACAACTTTACATAGCCGAATATAGTGGTAAGAAGAGCAACAATTTTACCAGAAGTACTTTTTATCTTTTGGTAAACTTGTTACTTTTCTTACCACTATATTCCGCTCTGTAAATTTCTTTCAAAAAATACTCCTCACCAAAAGTACCGCTTACCAAAAGCACATTTATCAATGATTCTACACCCAAATTATGAAATTTTAATTAAAAGTTGATACCGTATGACCTCTATTAATCCTCCCCCTCTCTCGTCACGACGGTCGGTGGTCAACCATTTTTTACGGCTGAACGACCTGACAATTGGGCACTGACACCATACCCAAAAATATAGAATTTCCAGCCTAAGTCACCTAATGCGCTAGAATTTAAATTTTAAGAGGCCGTGCATAAATTACAAATATTTTAGCAAAAGACAAAAGTTGAAAAATTTTATTTTTTTCAGCAGCAATTTGTCGTGACCTGTCGCTAAAAAGTTTGCGTTCTCAAAGTGGTCTTGTGGATGCTCCAATCACTGAAGTACGCAGCTTATTTCACAGCCCATGTTCTTTTTTACCCCATTACTTTGTAGGCATTAAGTGTGTTGAACAGTGTTTTGCACAAGTGCGACGAAGAGACACAGATGCAAGTGCGGGATGCCATCAAAATTCTGTCTTCCACTGAGCTATATGCGCCCACAATCACTCGTTTTCGAGACAATGATCGGATTGCTACGGGTGGGTCTTCGCTTCTAGTTTGCAAGCATACAAATTTACTTATTAAAATATGCTTTTCAGGCTACTACGACGGATTAATCAGGGTTGGTTTTGCTTTGATTTTGAAAATAAAATCTTAAAAGAAAAAACAAAAGAGCATGCTGATAGACGACAGAGTGTACTAATAAGCAAAAGAGAAGTGCCCCAAACTTCACTATGCCATTTTTTATTATTTGTGGCTACAATCTTGGGAGCTGAAATTAACTAGCATTTTGAAGGGATATGAGATTTTTTTTCTAGTCCGATTCAGCGACAAAAAAGAGGCGCAGCTTCTCGTTGGGGCCCACTTATGAAACCAATAATTTCGGCAAATATTTTGCGTTTCAAATTTAATCTGTATTTGGTTTACAATGCAAAATACTTGCTAAAATCATGGATTTTATGATTGTGCTCCGACCAAAGGCTAAGCGTCTTTTTTATATTATGTAAACTTTACACAACAACTTTATTCACGCAGATAACAACAAAAATTAAAAATTTTGAGAGGACGGAAATCAATAACGAGTTGGATATTCTTTCTGCTTAATAACATCTTGGCATATGCTTTGCATTGAACTGATGAGCTTTATCACTGTCTCGATAGGAAAATCATTCCATCTCTCTAGGCTCGCATTCATTATTTGGGTCAAATTTGAGAAACGTAGAAGGTCTTCCCCAGTTTGTTGATAGGAGATCTGGCCTTTGAACTTGCCAGTTGATGACCTTGATTTGCTGCTCCTGTAACCACTTTGAGATCACCTCGGAATTTTGCTCGGGTGCTCAACCAGCCATCTGGCATTAATTAATAGGCAAAGTCGATCGTATTGGCCTGGCAAAGATTCTTGTTGGCTCCAGTCATAAGTCCTTTAATTCGAACTAATGGACTGTTTGTGTGCCAAGAAAAGCATTTCCATGCCGTAAGGCTTCCACCCCCACTTTTGACTATCATTCAAAAGAGTAATAGATAAGGTACAAAATGACATATTACACAAGTGCACATTCTTGTAAAACGCGTCCGCGAATTGACGCGAAAACACGTCAAAAAACATGGCAAGAAACTTTTGTCCGCCACTGTAGGTCAGAGCCATGTTTTCAGTTAATTATTTTTATGTAGTTGCACCACCCAAATCGTCAGCGCAAACGCAGTGTGGTGGATGCCTTTCGAGAGAACCAACAGAGGCGAGTCTCCGGCGGCAGTAGCATTAGTGGTGGAACCAGCGAAACAAGAAGGCGCATCTCCACCGATGTAATCAATGCTTTGGAAAACGAGAACTCTTGGAACTTTGATGTGATCGAACTGGAGCGAATCACTGACCACCATCCCTTGAGTCAGTTGGGTGTTAAGGTTAGCTTTATTTTGGGTTATTCTTCTTAAATTAGTGATGGAACCAGCGAAACAAGAAGGCGAATCTTGTTTCGCTAAAACAGTGCGAAAGACTGACTGTATTTTTGTAGATATTTGAACGTTGGAATGTGCCAGAAACCCTCCAATGTCCAGTGGACAATTTGGCCAGATGGTTGACAGTGATTGAAGCCAACTACCAATCCAGCAACAGCTACCACAATGCCACCCATGCGGCTGATGTTTTACAAGCTACGTCCTATTTCCTCAACTCTGACGCGGTCGGCCAATTCGTGCAGGACACCCACGCTGTGGCTGCTCTCATTGCTGCCACTGTTCATGATTTGGACCATCCAGGTGCGGGTTACGCTTTATAAGCCCTTTTTCACAGTCAAATTTCAATAATTGACTACTCCATAGATATTATATCAACCCATGAGTTCAAGAGAAAGCTTGGTTTTTTTATTGAAATTTTCATTAAAATTTTGTATTTTGTGGGAACCCCTATATTCAAAGTCACATTGATAAGCAAAAAGACTTGAGGAATCCAAGTCGAAGAGCAGAATTTCAAAAATTGGTTTTGTTATTGAGATATGATTAATTTCAGTCGTCAACTGATATTGCTTTTTACTACTTTATATAAAATCTCGATAAACAGGGCACTTTTTTAAATTCTGTTATCAAATTCGGTTTCCTGAGGTCTTTTTTGCTTATAGGGGTTCCCACAAAATACAAAATTATAATTGCCTCAGAAAAAAAAATCATTGGAAGAGAAAACTGTTATTAAAATTTTTAAGAAATAATCAAAATCGAAGGAGGTAAACTTTGATTTAACGGAACCCTATGGTCTACTCTAAGACTCAAGGGCACCGTTAAATCAAGATTTGACTGTATATTTTGCTCTGTTTTCTAATTGTTTTTTGTTGAAAAGCTATAAACGTTTGGAGCTACCTAATATCCAAAAACAATTTATAGACACTATTTTTTTTTGTTATCTTAGTAAAACAAAATGTTAAGGAAGAGGAAATGCTTTTTTAATGAACACAAGACAGCGCCTAGCCCTGCTGTACAATGACCAATCGGTGCTGGAGAACCACCATGTGGCTCTGGCCTTCCAGTTGACTCTCACCCAACCAGGTGTCAACATATTTGCCAGGGTGCAGCACGATGAATTCACACAGATAAGACAGGCAGTCATCGACATGGTGCTAGCTACAGACATGAGCAGGCACTTCGAGTACCTCACCAAATTTCAGCAACTGATGGCAAATATGCCGGTTAGTCGTTTCTTGCAAGTGTTTAAAAATATTTGTATAACGGTCGTTAAAAGAAAAAAATATAGGGCGTGAGAAAGGCCTACTACTACCTAGGCTGGCCTACCCTAAGACTTAGTTGTATAATTAAGTGAAGTTATTGTGATCTGAAAAAAAAAAACATTCATAAGTTTGTTACCTCTCCAAAGGCAAAATATGGGAGTTTTTGTTCATGGCATTGGTCTCTTTTGCGTATAAAATGGCAGATCAAGGGCTACCCAATGAGTGGTCATTTACTCTTATAAGCGATAAATTTTAAAGAAACAACATGAAAGTAGGTACTACTTTATTATGCTCCTTAAATAAGGTGGCGTAGGTACTTGAGAGTTACAGATGCGCGCACACTTACCTGCGAGATGAATCCGAGCAAGATTCTTGAGAAATAAATAATCACAATTCATCTAAACGTAATAATATCATTGTAAATATCGTATAATATTGTAAAAAACCAGGGGGCATTTCCAACTATAGAAGAGCCCTAAGTTTATCTTTTTAATGTTTGCGCATTAATAGACTAAAACATTCATTTTGCAGGACAACGAAGAGAAGTGTGACACCAACTCCTTAACCATATGTCGGATGTTGATCAAATGCGCAGATATAGCCAATCCAACCAGGGAGTGGAAATTGTGTCATCAGTGGGCTATGCGCATTGTGGAGGAATACTTTGAACAGGTGGCATTTAACCACGTAGTTAAAAAATGTTGACCTTTTGCCCAAATTCCAGACAGCCGAAGAAGTGTCCAAGGCCCTGCCAGTGACCATGAAAGGCTTTGATCGAGAGACCTGCAACGTCCCTATAACACAATGCACGTTTGTGGACATGTTTGCTCGAGAGACATTCACTTGCTGGTGTGAATTCTCTGAACTGCCGCATTTATTGACTAAACTGGAGGCCAACTATGAGATGTGGAAGGCACAAGCCGCTGACTGGGAACCCTCGCGTAACCTTAATCTCCAGTCTACAATGATTAGATAACAGTAACAAACGTTTGTTACTCCGGCCGGGGCCCAAACTTACCACTTACTCTACAACTCCAACTGACAAAAGACCTCGGCACTAAGCCATGCAGATATCTCCATGAGGCTTTTTATTCATCTATTAAGTTATTTCATAATTTATAACCCCCCCTAACGTCATTTCAGCGACTGCACCCAAAATCTGATGTTGAAGACTCAACTTACTTTATTAAAAAATGTCGGGTTGGCACTGTTCAATCGGTAGAGTTTTTAAGAAAACATTCAAAAAAAATTTCACCCTTCCGGCTGTGGTTTAAAAAACTAAAATTGAAAATCCGAATTAGCGCCAAAGAAAATGTTTATAAAGTTTTCTTGAAAAAACCAATGACTAAAGCAAGTAGCTTATTTTATAAAATTTAGCCAATATAATAGCATTACAAC
>BBSZ01012870.1:0-10905 GCA_000981365.1 Subanguina moxae | reverse complement strand
GTTCCTCCTGGTGACATCTGCACTCAGCCGAACTCCAAGGTGGTCTTCAACGCTCCCTACGACGACAAGCACACCTACCACATCAAGGTTAGCTTTCTCAGTTCTTTCTATTAACTTATCTCCTCCCGCTGCAGATCATCAATGCGGGCGGTCGTCGTATTGGGTGGGCTATCAAGACTACGAACTCGAGGCGTCTGGGAGTAGATCCTCCGTGTGGAGTGCTCGACCCGAAGGAATCTGTTCTGATGGCTGTCTCCTGCGACTCGTTCGACTTCGCCTCCGAGGACACGCAGAACGATCGTATCACTGTCGAGTGGACCAATACGCCTGATGGAGCCGCCAAGCAGTTCCGCCGAGAGTGGTTCCAGGGCGATGGAATGGTGCGTCGTAAGAATCTGCCCATCGAGTACAATCCCTAGAATCAAATCGTTGTCTCTATGTGATTGTCATGTGTTGTTGTAAAATAAAAAAATGTTGAGATGTTAGAGATAAACATTTATCTAAATTAATGGTGGGAAACATTTTTCAGATATATAGTTTTCCCTGTGTCTGTAAACTATGTTTTCATTCCTCAGTCTGATCTTCGATGGATGAAGCAAACGGACGCTGGCGGCGTCACTCTCTATCGCTCTGGTGAGACTTATAGTGATATTTGCTGTGATAAGCTAAAGAAAGCGGAAACATTTTGCACATAACTCTGCTTTTACAACTAGCCAAAACCACAGAAATCAAATAAGTATGAATAGATCTCGAGATTGTGGTTTCCATCTCTCTTCTGTCTTTGGTGTCCTCCTCTTACAGTGGCCTTGGACAATCTTTTTTGTTTGGATTTCTAAGGCTTTCAGTTAAGCACAGCCTGTGACGTGATATCACATAATATTTCAGGGTGCTGAGGTGCTGACTTTTCAGGCAATACAGTTAGTTCTCCTATTGGACTTCTTGAGCAGAGTGATAAAATTGCTGAAGACACTCTAATGACCTTATAGGACTTCCTTGAGGTATTGCAGGGAAAATTCAAGGTCAATCAACCGTTTTTCTATCCAATCCTATATTTAATACAACCGATCAATTGAAGCAAAAGGTCTTTCCCATTTTTTTGATCTGCCTTGTCTAACACCTTTCTCTCCCATCAACAATTTAGGATGAGACCCCTGGCATCCTTTCTCTGCAATTTTTAGACATTCTACAAAAAGAGATACCCACTTCTCTAACCAAATTCCTTACAGATTATCACAAAGCATGATTGTGTTTTTCTTTTTCCACATTTTACACCTTTTGCATTTTTGCTGCCTTCTCGTGCTCTTTTTAATCAAGGCTGAACAACACCATATCTTGTTCATCCAAAATTGGAACTTAGCTATTTTTTGAACATATTATCACTTTTGACGTGTATAAAACATGTTTTCAACCGGCGAAAAGCCATCTAAAAAAACTTACTTGGTTTACGCTGGGGAACCGAGGCAAACCAAGTCTGGAGGGTAGCATGTTTGCACCATCTAAGGCTTCAGCCTTAGCCCGTAGGCCCAGCCTATACAGTCAAGTCTCGATTTAGTGTATATCTCGATTTAGTGTATATTTTTTCCGGTCCCCAGCGCCTTCACTAAATCGAGACTCGACTGTACAGTCAAACCTCGATATAACGAAACCCTCGATATACCGAACATTTTGGCTGGTCCCCAGGGGTTTGTTATATCGCGGTTTGACTGTACTTACAAAAACATATTTGACACACCTTCCAAGGCTCTTTTTGCCCAGATACAGTAACAAAAACAGGGTGTATGTCAAATACATTGGGCATTTACCTACCCACCAAATTTGGTTCGCCTTGGAAACCAAGTTTAGTTTCGACTTTTGAGTGGACATCATAGTATAGTCTGGCTTTAATCAATTTTCTAGCAGTTTTTAGCAGATGAAAAGAATATTTATTTGTACTTGCTGTCAAAAACGTGGATACCAACTTTTTTTTATTACCACCATTCACATATTTCCAATAGAAATTTTTTTCATTCCGCATCTTCCCTCCACCAAAATAATTGTATTTGAGTGGTTGCTTGTGGTTGTTGGTGTTAGCAAAGTCGAATGTATTACTTTTCTTTCTTCCCCCAATCAAATGCTAGTAGTGTTTTCATCTCTTTATTATATTTTTAGAGAAATGCCTTTGCCACCACCCTCTTCCCGCCAAACTAGACAAGAGACCTATACCACCCACCAGCCGGATGGCACAGTAGTCACCTCGACGACTAGAGTGCGCACAAAGTATGTGGAGGATACCGAGTATGGCTGTGGAATGGGCACTCTCAATGAGCGCTACTGCTGTAGGCCGGTCGGCATTGTTCGCATCGCGGAAATTGTAGGTGATTTTTGGGGAAGAAAATTTTTTATCCTTTTGTAACGAATTAATTAAAACAATGGTTGGCGAAAATGGACATACAGTCAAACCTCGATATAACAAACCCTGGGCACGTAAAAGGAGCTAGACTCTCGATATAACGAAAATTTTAACCTTTTTAACCTTTGAAAAGTCCAACTCTCGATTTAACCCACGATTTTAACTCACAATTTAGTCCGTTAAATCGAGAGTTGGATTTTTTGAAGGTGAAATTGTTGAGTTGTCTAAAGACAAATTCAGAATCCCTACGATTTTTTGCCTTGAGAGCACTGTTGTAACGAAAAAGTGGGTAGCCAAACCACTGAGCAATACTTATACGCATATAACACCGTTTGTTATATGAGATGTTATACGAGACGGCATCTAACACCTACCTCCCTCGTAGAATTTTTGAGGCATCTCAATCTCGTATAGCCCTGAATATGGACATCTCAATCTCATAGTAGTCCTAGATAACGAGGGAGCGGATTCGAACTAGCGACTGAGCCAATTTTTTGCAACGAAAAAGTGGGTAGCCAAACCACTGAGCCATGTATGCTACTTATGACTCATATAACACCGTTTCTTATATCAGATGTTATACGAGACGGCATATAACACCGGACTCGAGGTCGGACTCGAAGTTTTTGGCATGCGAATCCGGTCTCTACTAATTGCTTTGAAAGTCCACATAAGAACTTTTTACGCGCCCTGTATATGTTTGCTCTTCAGATTGTTGGACTAATAATTATCTCATTGATCACCTCAGTGTTTGGGCCAGGTGATGGTTCATTTAGTTATTAGCTGAATTTGGATAGTTGCAGGCCCTTTCAAAAATGTCCTGATTGGTCAGACCTTCCTGATGATTTTTGATGGAGTGGCCGTGTGCTTGACCTTCATCTTCCTTATTGTCTACTTCTTCAATCTGTACACCACTCACTTGCACTTCTGGCCGTGGAATGTGTCGGATCTGATCTTCTCCACAGTGGCCGCCATCACGTTTGTTGTGTTGGGACTGCTGGAAGCCTACTATGCCACAGGTGCCTGGTCCAACAACTGCAATGATATAGGTGGAGATGGGATAATCCACAGTGGCTGCCGCTTCATCTATGAATGGGCCTTCGCATCGGTCAGTGCTATGGCTTTGTATGTAAATTAGGCTGCACTTCAGTATTCTGCAGGTGGAACGAAAATTCAGCTGGGAAAGACTAAATTATCGGTTTCTACGACTCTTAGTTGGTAAAAGTCAAAAAATATATCATCTTTTTGATTGATGAAACACAGCTTTCAACCAAGATGAGTTGCCGGATAACCATTCCAGGAAAAAGATGGTCGATTTTTTTTTTTGCATCTTGGTCCCAGCTTAGGGAGTGAGCTATAAATGGAGATTGGGCTATAATTTTTCAGTTTTTCCGCACCTAAAAACGTCTTTATTGTAGGTTTGAGTGCTGAAACAGTTGAAAAAATGGATTAAACCTGGTTACAGCCAAACCTCGATTTAACGCCCCCCCCCCCCTGAGACCAGCCTTAGGAGGCCGTTAAACGGAGGGGGTCGTTAAATCGAGGTTTAACTCTATTGGCAGGGTATGAAATACGAAAGTTTAGCAGCAAATGAGAAAATGTTTTATTTTAGTTCTTCTGCTTCATAAATGCCATCCTCTATGCAATAAGTGCAGTCTTAGCTCGACGAGAAAGAGACTATGAATTGTAAGAAAGAGAAAAAGGATCATATTTAAACCTCTTGTCTAAAGTAATTGTTACAAATTTATAATAAAAAGTATACCGCGATCAGGGCTCTCATTATTTTACAGAAAACAGACTATTTTATCAAAAAAACACTTTGAGTGCAAAAAACAGATATTTTATACAGTCGAGTTTTGATATAAAATACCTTGGACTTTAAACAGCTACGCACTATTGCAAAGATACCTTGAGGCTATTTTATTAAACATCAAAGAAAGTACAAGTTAGTAGTACACCACAGAACAACGGTCAGGGAGAATTCCGCCTCCAAAAGTGACTCTGTCAAGATACAGATATGTCTAGCAAAATTTATTCCCTTAAAGGCTTATATAGACAAAACCTGGTAAATGTTGGGTGGTGTCTACGGTACAATTCATACTCGTCTTAGTGTTAAAAATAAAATCACTCAGTTTCGATGCCTTGTGCAGACTTGTCACTTATGACAGGTGAGACCCAGCCGGAGAGCTTTGGCTGAGTCTTCGGAGGTATCGGTAAATAAAAATCTAGATGGTTCGGGGTGAAACGCATCGCCTACTTATCTGTTTATAAGTTGTAGCTTTGTGTTTAGCCGTAACGTGTCACATGTTTTTTGTCGGTGCAAGGCCAGCTGCCACAGGAAGTGAACGGTAGGTAGTAGATTCCTTATAACTCGTAGATTCTTTACAATCATTATATTTAGGGTAGAGTGGCTAGTTTGCCACTTTTACGAAACTGCAATTTTGTCTCGAATGAAAATCTTTAATTTCGAATTTTCATTTATTGCACCAACCCCAGCCGTGCTGGATGGTCTCCTAGCACCAAATTTCTCACTAAAAATAATTTTTTACTAAACACCACACCTGGCATTTTAGTGTACAACCACTATGGAATCCACAGAAACATAACAAGAGAGGCTTTATTATACACGGACATATGAATTGCAACAACAGACATAATGATTTTGGAAACTACACCTTTGATTCTTTCTCTACTGCAACTTCTTTTGTGGGTTCAATTTCCTCCTTTGCTTCTTGCACTTCTTCGTGAGTCATTCCAAAGAGACGCGCAAGATCAGCCAAAGTTTGTTCACTGGAGATTTCTCTGCCGTCCGTAATAATCTTCCTTGCCATTTCCAAGTCCACGCCTTCAAAAAGATTGTAGAAAAGGATCCCAACAATTCGCTTCTGAGAACTCTCCCTACAATTTGCCATGTAAAAGACAACCGACTTCATGGGGGCGTCTCCATCATATGCCTGAAACCCCTTCAAGTAAAAACTTTTTATATATGTCCTGATAAGAACCTCATCCTCATCAGTTCCTTCGATCAAGTAAGAAATCGTATCTAGACTGGAATCCACATCACCCACTGCACTGATTTGATCACCACCACCGAAAATTGATACGAAGGCTCCTTGGTGCGAGAAAGTCTTATTCCCTCCGGTCATGTTTTCACCAGCTACACGTCCCGTTGTTTGAGCGTGTTCCCACTAAAAAGAGACTAATTAACCACCGTCAATAATTGAAAAACTTCTATTCAGAGAAACCACTTTGCAAAAACCTACATGTTGAACTCTTTTCCTTTTTCCAATGACTGGATCATCGTAAGAGCACACATCACCAGCAGCCCAAACATCTCCTTTAACATGCATTTTTGAGTCGGTCAGAATGCCGCCATTCACCTAAAATCAAACAGTCAGAATGAGATGCCAAAAAATTCTCCACCAAACCAACTTCATCTAACTTTATTCCTGAATTCACTGCAATTTCCACATTCGGCTCACTATCATATACGGCCAGAACATGATCGCAAGTTAGATTGTCCATCAGCTCTTCCTTATGTTGATATTTGGCTACATCAGCAGACATTTTATTTTGCAAAGATTTAGGACAGTCCATTCGAAGTTCCAATTGACCATTGTCCAGCACAGAAGCGGATTTGATTTGATGATTAGGCAAAACACGAACTCCTCGATCTCTCGTTCTTCTGGTTGCATAGTCAGATAGCAATGGAGGAAGAACCCCAGACAAGAGGCCAGCCTCCGGAAACAACATAACCAACTCAAGTTTTGGCCCGTCATTGTCTTTATCATGTTGTCCATAGCGCCGGTTAAGTGAATAAGCCAGCTCACACCCCAGAAAACCACCACCGACAATTGCTATTTTGGTATTCTTTTTGCTTTTAATGACTGCATCCAAATTCCTATAGTCTTCAACCTATAAATAAGAAATGAATTCTAGGAAGTGGAAAATATCTGGATAAAAACAACGTTTGTAAATTTTGAGATCGATTTTGAAAGTTCTGATTTTTGGCTCTTTTCCTCGTCTAGCAAATCCAAATCCTTCGAGCGACTACCTGAATATTACGCCCACATAAGGACAAACACTCGACAAAAATTTGTTAAAGACAACCAATTACCTGTAGCCAGCAAACACTTATCAAAGCCGATCCTTTTACCATCCATCAGCTCAACCCAGTGCTTTTCAGAGTCCACCTTAACAGCCTTGCTATTCCTAAGCAAAGCAATCCCACCGTGAGCATAGACGGAGCTCGTAGTAGCATCTTCTGCATCGAAGTCTTCCAATTTTGGGTAAAATCCGTCTGATTCGTATGGCACGTCACGCCGTTTTCCAGAGCCTGGAGCGATGTAGGAAAGACTTTTTGGTGTGTTATCACTCCCATACCACCACACCTCTAAAAACACATGAAAAATAATAATATATCTGAATAAAAAGTAATAAATATAAAAAAATTATTTCTCATAACAAACCTTTGGAGAGCAACTGTCGATTGTACGGCGATTCATTTTCTTCCGAAATGATTAATACCTTGGCTTCAGGATCTCTTGCTCGGATAGTCAATGCGGCATAATAACTGGCTGTGCCACCACCAATCAGAACATATGGTATAGAACAAAAACGCCAACTGCCAAATATCCGTCTGGAATTGCGAAACATTTGCCAACTGCAAAAGGACAGAAATATTTAGCTTAGAAGAGCAGACAGAAAGCAAGTTTTTCACCAAAATTTGGGGCAAAAACCCAAAACTAATAAAATACAAAACAAAGCAAAAACATATCTAAATATCTTTATTTCATAATAACACAAATTATAAGGTCCTACAAGTGTATCACATAAAATTTTTGATCCTCCAATAAAAGTCTTGGTCAGATGATTTAGTTCCTTCGCTTTCATCACTTCCCTCACCGCCAAATTCTCCACTAATAAAGTCTTCATAAGCATCAACAGCTATATCGTTTTCAGAAGGCGGATTAGCTTTTAAATGTTTCTTTTCCATGAGCCGTGCAAACACCTCTTCTTTTAGTTTCTCAAGTTTGTTGACGCGCTTCCACGCTTCAATTTGCTCATCAATGGATTCGATATCGTTTTGTAAAAATGTAGTCTTCTCACCTTCGTCATTCTAAAATAACTCATTAGACCTTTTATAAAAAAGATAAAGTATTGGCAAAAAAAAACCTCATTCTCTTCGGTTATGTTTTCCATATCGATCAAAGGAAGTTCCCTGGAGGCAGAGACAAATTTCTTATCTCCTTGGCGCATATTCTTGTCTATGATCGTTTTCTTCTACATTAATAAAATTAATGAAAATGGTCCCGCTAGAAGAAAACAAAGCAACTGACACTGTTTTGCACTCGGTCGGTATCAAAAAAACCAACCGGCACTCCTTCCACTTTAGAGAATATTACAGGCTTTGCTTCAGCGACCACACTAGCAGCACGTTGCGCAGTTTGCCAAGGCGTTTCAGTATTGAATGAAGAAGACTGCAGATGTAGGGCTGGTGCGGAATCGCTGGCGCTGCCGACATCTCAAAATTTTGGAGGCTTGAACGGAATTAGAGCTGGAAAATAAAAAACCTGACAAACGCTTGGCAGTCACATTTATTTCCGTGTTCTCAACTAATTTCCTTTTGGAAGAAGCCTTGTCAGGAAAGGTTGAATCCACTAGATTAACATGTTTCTCTTGACCTTGCTGTCGAAACGCCTTTTTGAGTCGAACAACGCTTTCCCTGTGCTTTCTTCCACTAACATGTGCAGTCCATACTTTCGTTTTCACCGTCATTGAGCAGACATTGCATAGCACTGTTCCATTGCCCAAATCTTTGTATACAACGGATTCTGTCATTCTAAAATAGGATCAATTATTAAACAGCCATAGCTGAGCGACTTTTTGTAAACTTTTCTAATCAGGAGTCAAAAGTGGTAAGATGTCCGTGCTCTGCTTTTTGATTCGGACGACTATTAAACGATTAAAATTCCAACTGACTATTATTTGACTGACCGACAAAGTTAACAAATAAGTGGGTACTTCAAGAACGGTTCCAATCAATAAAATTGACCTTAATAACCGGGTACCCATCTTATTTCATAGCAAATTTCGGTACGTATGTTAGGTTATCCCAGTCCATATTTCAAAGGATTTCAAAAACATACTTCAAACCCTTCTAAAACAATTATACAGACGATTTTTCATCTATCTGATTGTTTTGAATGTTTTGTTTGAATCCTTCTTTTAAATAAATGTTTATTTTTGGTTTTTTATCCATAGATCCAGCACTCCCAATAAGGCAGCATCTCCGATAAGTCGGCACTTTGGCCCGGCTCCCAAGGGTGCCAAGCTATGAAAACTCGACTGTATAAGTTAACAACCCTAAGTATTATCTTCTTGTATACAACTAAGGTTTAACTATACCTAATTAAACTTTGTGCATACAAAGTCGATTTAAGCAAAAAAATATATTAAAAAAAAACCTCGACTAATTTCTTCACTGGCAAATGCATCTTCCAATGGGTTTCGCTTCTTCTAAACTCCAACGACTAAAGCACTTTCCATAAGTGACACTACGTCTACAATAGTAAGAGAAAATGAAAGAGAAAAATTTTTGTGCTACGAGTTGTAACTTAGAACAGCAAGAATTCTTGCAAAAATATTTAAATTTTTTTCTCTCTTTTGGGCGTTTAGAATGTCTGCAAGAGAAGATCTCTGTCTTTTTGTCTTGCTCTTTTGATTTTAAATCCTTTCGAAATCATTGTCGCAAGATTTTCTTATATTTTTATATGCTGAGATTTGCATTTGGTTTGCATACTACTTTTTGATTACTTTTTATTCCTTTTTTGGAGATTATTGCCACGGTTTTAGTTTTATTCTCATAATGTCTGGTGTTAAAGAAACAAAAAAGCAGAAGAAGGTATCAAATGACCAAAAATGGATTTTTGTGGACAACCTTTTATATCTCACTCTATTTTTTTTTACTTTCTCGTACTTCTCTTTCACTTGCACTTCCTCTTTCTGATTGTATACACCCCTTTGCGTTCGTTTTTCTTCTTCTCTTAATGTTTTACTTCGTCTTTCTTATTCTCTTACCATTGCATACGTAGTATAATAGGAAAGACATTTTTCAGGGCCATATATCCACCATGAATGCCCCAAAAATTCTAATTTGTGTGATAGAATAATAGTAAAAGTAATCAAAAACGTTTATTTCATTTTTAATATTTACTTTCTCCAAACGGAAAGACAACTGAAATTGTTTGATACATTCAACTCCTGAATAAGGTACACTTGGGGTCTGGGACGTTATGAAATAACGCTGCGCTGAAATACCCCCGCGGACAAAACATCGCTTAATGTCTCAAATGTGCCGTGTGTTAAGGTATCGTCAGGAACGTCAAAATCCAATTGCTATTATTTTACAGACAATAAAACCGGTAAAGATCAAAGAGAAACGCGTCAGTATTCGCACTGCATTAGTCGTCAAATCAAGGGTCGGTTGTACAACCAACAAAAGATACCGTATTCTCTCTAATAGAACCACACCCCCTAATTCAAAAAAAAAAATTTGGGCTACTTTTTGGGGACAACTCCCAAGCAAGTTACCACTCAAATTGTAGCTCATTTTTTTAGCTATAAATTGGGTGGTAACTTGCCTAAGACTTGTTTGGAAAAAGTAGGCCAAAAACACGATTTTGAATTAGGAGGGTGTGGTTCTACCAGAGAGAATACGGTAGGTCAAAAACACAACGACATAAATGAATTTTTTTTTTCGATTCCAGAAACAAACCAATAACAGTTGCGAAACATAATAACAACAAACAAGCTATCCCTTTATTCAAAAAAAAAAAACACACCCAGTATGTATAACATACTCTCAATGCCGTTTTTGTTTTCTTCCTCCTCTTTTTGAAAATGAATGTTGGCGTTTAAAAGGTTTTCGCGGTAAACTGTAGAGATTTTCCTCCCTATTCTGCTGACCTTCACCTTCCTCTTCTCTGGGCTTTTTACTTCTGTCTGCGTGCCAAGGTCCGTTACCTTTTTTGTCGTTAAATTTTTGCTGCTCGTTGGCCTGTCTTATGCACCTCAAAAACTAACCAAATCAAATAACCGCAGTTGGACAACCTGGAAAATACCTGATGCTCGAGGTGGTATTTTCTGTGAGTGCACTTCGACAGCTTTGCCATTGGTCCAGTAATTCTAACTGATTGACTGCAGCAGATTCTTGCTCTTCCTCTTCTTCTTCTTTTAGCTCGCCTTCATCTAGCTCCTCTTCAGGTGGATCTATGCCCAGCCGCTTGCATTCGTGAAATATCATCAATTTCTGAACAACCAACTGAACAAGTATCAACAAACAGAAATCTACCTCGATATCTGGGTTCTGACTCTGATAAGAAAAACGACCGAATCGCAAGTCTTCCAGGATAGAAAATCTCTCTTCTGACATCACTCCACCCAGTGAACTAAAAAATAAGTTTTGAAAGAGATGATATTGGGTGATTCATAGCAACATACCAAGTTGGTTCGTC
>BBSZ01012868.1:0-23397 GCA_000981365.1 Subanguina moxae | reverse complement strand
AGTGCACCATCTGCAATGTAGAGGGTGAACTGAATATAACAGTGACAACGGAAAACACAAACCTGTGATTAATTCAGAGTCTACTTCAATGAAATCCTTTATCGCCGCCCGTCCACTGAGTTCTCCACGCAATTGCAAGTCCTTCCAGGCTTCCAGAAGCTCGTCCATTCCATCGTTGCCAGCCCAGCTCTCTTCACGCACTTCGACGGCACAATTTTCTTCGCGCAGATCGACAGCCCAGCGCCTTTCCTAGTAATTTATTATTATGCAACGCTTAAAATGCTACACCAAAACCAAGCATTACCTCTTTTTGCTAACTAAAATTAACAGGAAATACATTCGGGACAGCTGCAAAGACGACTAAACTGCAGAAATATAATGTAAAACTGCGTTAAATATTTGTTGCAAGCAATAGACATTTGAAAATATTTTGCGTAAAACAAAGTGACGTTATATCGAAAGTAATTTTATTACTCGGCGATGAACTGAAAGTGACGTAATATCGAGAGTTGACGTTATATCGAGTGACGTTATATCGAGGGTAAACTTTGTTGATTTTTCTCTGCCGGCCAAGCAAATAAGGCCGAAGGTGACGTTATATCGAGAGTTGACTGTATATCAAAATGTTTTGACCCACCCTTACCTGACTAATATTTTAGAAGAAAGGCCATGAAAGAGCCGGAAAATTTGTTTTATCCACGGTGAAATGCTAGACCTGACAATATGGACTTGTCAAGCAGCTTGGTGTGTGGAAGATAATTTTTGACTTCTCCAAGGAAAAGAACTCGAATTTAAATTTTGCTAAACAAATGCAAAACCACTCTGCCACAACGGCAACTGTTGTACTGCCTAATAAGTACGTTTTGTAATAAAATGAAAGCCTAACTATATAATCCTTGTAGATTAAACTTTACCTACTACTTTTGCTCTTTTTGCGAAAAAAATTAAATTTGAGGTACTAATGGATTATAGTGCACAACACCACCCGCAATATACCCGACACCAAAATAATATATAATGACTAAAGTATGGAACAGGCAATCCAGTAAACTCTGGAACACCACCCAGTCTCTTCTAGAGTCGACTTGGCTGGCTATTTTTTTTAAGGCAAAAAGAGCTCAGAAATCCGAATATGAAAACAGAAGTTGGGTTATGTTCTAGAGTTGATTGGGGTGTCTGTTTCAGTTGCTTGTATATAATATAAGATATATATATAGAGGGAGCAGGACATATGAAACAAGCCAAAAATTGGCCTAAATTCTGGCCGATTGGCAGAAAATTTGAAGTAAAGCACCATTTTGGTGGTCATTGTCATGTTACTTGACCGATTTTCAACTTTATCAACTAATTTTACAACCCTACTAAAACAAATTTTCAATTTTCAGACAACATTACTCTAGTTTTTTTTTATCACACTAACTCTGCAAAAAAATTTTAATCTGAAAGTAATAAAAAGCGTTGAAAAAATAATAATACTTCATAAAAAACATATGGAAACATCGAATTCTTTCAAGTGAACACAAAGAAACACATAAATACCCTCCATTAACAACCGCCAACAAATAGCTATTACATGCATTGTGCCCTGGCTTCGGTCTTTTATTCTCAAGCAAAGGGGCAAAGGTGTAAAAAAGAGGGCAGGTAGGTAGCAGCCCATTATTCCGGAGCAATTTGCGTGAGCTTTAAAATAATCTCATCCTGTTTTAGAGCCTAGTTTCTTCCCTTTTAGGCTGTTCTGCATTGCATCACAGGTGTGTGTATGCTAGTGGAACGGAAAAGGGATTCACTTAAAACATCAGCACAATTATGGAGAAAGAGCAAGAATAAAATAGATAGTAAGCAAAGTCAGAGAGGAACAATTTAGCTATTTTTTTGAAGGCACCAGCCTCAGTAGTAATAAGAGAAACATAATACACACGATGGTTAATAAAAAGACATTCTTGACTCAAGGACAAAACAAATTAAAGGAAAACAGCTTACAGTAGAACGATAAAGCGAGTCGTTTTGAGTCGCTCCTTTACGGTTAAGGATTTTTTCTGCAACCCCTTTGTGCAATTTTTTCGCCCTTTTTTTTTTGCCCTTTTTACCATGTTTTTCTCACTGGACTATGGCAAAAAAGGCCTGAAATATATCTATTTCTCCAGTATTTTGCTCGGATTCATCTCACAGGTAAGTCTACGCGCGCATCTAAAATTCTCAAGCCCCCGCCACCCACTTACGAAGACTCGGAGTTGAGATGCGCACACAGACTTTTGGGCGAAAAAAAAATTTTGGGGGAGGCGGTGTTATATTTTAGTTGTAATGTATCTTTATTCAACTATGACAAAACCTCTTTTGTGAAAACAAAAAAGGTAAGAAATTTTTTATAGGTTTCAGAATCCCACTATACTAATTTTTGCAGTCATTTTAACGTTTTGATGGGTCTTTGTAAGTAAATTTGATGTGCTGAGCATGATAAGCCTATCAGAATCGGCGTTTGTTGTTGTGAATAAAATTTTTACATTTTTTTTTTGTCTTGGGAGAAATTTAATGATTGTCATGAAGAATTTAAACATTGTCATTATCGGCACCATAGATAGCTTTTATCGGCGCCGTACACAGTTTTAGTTTTCTTTTTTTGGCGCCATACACATCTTTGAATACTATGGACAAGTAATCAACGTCACGGACGGAGACTCATCACAATAGGCAGGGACTCAACACCACGGGTGGAGGCATAAGCAGAAATAGGCCATCACAATGAAATCCGGAGAGCTGGGCACCTTCGCATCAAGCTGTAGAAAGCCAGAACGGAACACTTCCCGAATTTCATAAAAGTTGATTCCGATTGGGGCGAAAATGCTGCTATGAAAGGTGATTGGCCGCCCAACTCTCCGCATTTGACTGTGATGGCCTATTTCTGCTGGCCTTACCTACAGTTGAAAGCGTGCTCCAAGCCCCACATGTCAATCGGTGCTCTGAAGCCGTCTCTGGTGAAGGAATGGGATGCCATTCCACAGAAGATGATTTAGAATGCCATCGACAACTTTCCAAGGCGTCTCCGTTTATGTATTGATGCCAATGGTGGTCACTTCGTTGGTTTATTTCTGATACACCATTCGAAAGAGGAAGAACAGGGCTTTTGAATGGTACTAACCTTTTTAACACAGAATAATAAAAGCAATAAGATAAAGGGCTTTGAAAATTCCACGAACTTATTTTACACCCGTAATTAACAACTGTTTTATTCTAGTAACCCTTTGTATGTATTTCTTGATTTTTACACCATTTACCATGCAATCTTTTCTCGCTTTTCATAAAGTTCTTTTTCTAAAGAATTTTCCCCACATCTCAGCTGTTCGGTTAACACAAGAACACCCAGTTGCAGTTTCAATCTGAGCTAACAAACCAAATCACATATTCAAATTCCTATTCACCATGTAAAATCATTTAATACCTTTACAATGTATTACAGTCCACGTGTGATTTGGTAAACCACGGAGTTTAACTAAAGTTAAGAATACAGGCTGAAGAAATTGCATCACACCTTCGTACCCTAAATTTAAGTTATTTAGCATCAAAAGCTGAAGAGCATATTCCTCCATAAATATTCAAAATAAATTTATTTTTTGACCATTTGGTTCCATAAGATTGACTTGCGAAGGAAGTAGAAAGATCATGGAAAACCTAATTGCTATCCAGCTTTTTGCTCCAGACAATCCGTGAACTTTATTAAACGACAAACTAGAATTTCGACGATTTTTTGCATGGGAGTTGCTATTCAAAAAGAAGCGTTTGAGAAGGACGCAAAAGCAGCATTAAAAGCCAGAAGCCAGTTCTGTAACAATTGCTTTTACCCCTAGTTTGGAGCCCTCTATTTGGCAATATTGGAGTTGTTTTGGCAGATGGATATATAGTCATTGGCATAAAGGAAGAGTTAATCTATTTAATTCACTCCTCTCCCTATTCTTATAGCTGCTACTGCTCCCATGTTGGTATATTATAATTTGGGGAAGCGAAGAAGAAGAACAAAGGCAACAAGATAAACTTCTGCATTGGTATTTCCTAAGTAAAGCAGTAATGTAAGTTAATTAGACCAGCCAACTAACAACAACCTCTGACGATTTTAATTCTATCTTCTTTTACACCAAATATATGGGCCAATTATTCACGGGATGTCCAATCCAAGTTTATGATTACTTTGGAAAATTTTAGTGAAGTTCAAAAAATTATGTAAATTTTCATTTTGACCATTATTCTGCAATTGGAGATCGGAGCAATCTGGAGGTTTTTTGTCAGTCAATTAATTTATAATATTACCAGTTTAACAGGCTCTAAAGTAACAACAGAAAATGTTCTACGCATTTGTTTGAAGAAACTAGGAAAAAAAAATTATATAATTACTACAAAGTCAGCAGATTATAAAGTGGCTATCTTTGTGTAGAAAGGCAGCAGTACCTTCTGGCTATCAAGATGTACAAATTAAGCTTTGCGGTCTATCGAAAATATGTCCGGGTCCCTTGCAGCGTAAAATATATTGTCTACATACTGACGCACAGGAAATATTAAAAGGCAATAATTTTGATGATTCAAAGCTGAATTCGAAAACTTTTGCCGGTCCAATGCGGTGAAGAACTTAAATTTCGACAGCCGACGTACAACATATCCTCTGCTAGCTTAGTCTCAATTCATCATCGCGTTGGTCGGTGCATTGCTGTGAGAGCAGTCCAATTTTCCTTCAGCAAAGGAACTAAATTCAAAAGCGCAAAAAATAATGAAAAATACCGAGCATCCACAGCACCAAAAAAATACGACACCTTTGTGCAAATATCCCAAACGCATGCTCCACAGCACTTCTTGTTCTGCTTAATTGGGCACAATATAGTTTCGATGATAACTCCGACGTTGCATCCAGCAGGAAATTGCCTTGTCCAAATTTACGTCTTCCATCTTCTTAAACCACGGTAAATGTGCTGATGGCAAAAATATATCAAACGGTAAAGCAGCGCTTCACAAGAAAACCAAAAAGAGTGGATAAATGATAATAACCACAAACGACAAAAAAGATACCGAAAAAATGCGTTTTACCCCAGTGTAAACTACTATATAACCATGTTACGTGACTTTTCTTGGCTCGCGAGTCATGTTACGCGGGAGTCTGGGGAGGCTTAACTGCAAAGTGCAAATTTTGCACTTTGCAGTTGTCACTTTGCAACTTTGGTTTCTTAAGCTGCCGTTATACATACAAACACCTAAACTTGTGGAGTTTCTTTCTTGAGTGGACCCTCCTTAGAAAGTGGCCCCTTACTTGTCCCTTCCCCTCCCTATACAGCCCTTCACTCCTTAAAAACGGTGAAAAATGCTTCTTACCGTATTTCCCCTAATAAACGCGCCCCCCTCCCAATTCAAAATTGTGTTTTTGACCAACTTTTTCTAGACAAGTCTCAGGCAAGTTACCACTTAAATTGTAGCTTATTGTTTCAGCTACAATTTGCGTGGTGAGTTGCCTCAGAGTCGTCAGGAAAAAGTCCGTCAAAAACGCAATGCCAAAAACACGATTTTGAATCAGGGGGGAGGGGGCTTTTATTATAGGAAATACGGTATATGGTCAATGTACCTAGAAACCCCAAGTACTTTTTGGGGAAGGGTATAAACGATTGGTGGGGGTTAGTACCAAATTCTTGTGTATTCTATGTATAAACCTTGATAATTTTTCACAGACTATTTTAAATCTATTTAGCAGTAGACTTCTCAGCAGTTAAATGGGCCATCTGCTTCCATCCACTTTTGACACAAATTTTCATAATTTTAGGCTGAAAGGTGTTGCTATAATTGCTTGTAAATAAGGCGTCAATAAAATATTTTACGATACAGTAATTACAATCACACATTTTGGATATAAACTCTTAACCACGGTTGATGACTATCTTCATCCAATTTTCTTGTGCTTTATTGTGCCATTGGTAAAGGTCTCAATTCTCAAATAAATGCAATAAAGCGACTCTTGACAGCATACTGCCCTCCTTACACGTTTCCTTTCAATTGTTGCGGTTGAAGTGCTCATTATGGCCGTTTTCCATTTGTCTGGCTCCACTTATCGGTCACAATATTTAGGCAGGCAAGTGTGTAAGTGTCAATACTTACAGGAGTGTTTATAGCCGGATGACAGGCTGAAATTGTATATGTCCTCTAATTTTGTTGAAAGCAATGAAAAATATAAAAAAATTATAAGGTTGCGACCCACGTACTTCAAATTTAAAATTGTAGTTTTGTCTTTTAACTCTAAAGATTTTCTCTTTCCTGAAATATAGCCGAGTCCCCCCTTCCCTCATAACAATATCTCAGCCAAAAAGTTATAACGTTTCTACCTCTCTGCCCACCCGTGCTTGACTGGCACCATGGCACTCAGCACACGCGATTCTACTTACACCGTGTTAGCTCTGTAGCAGCAGAAGGATGCTGTGTTATTTTTTATTAAGACTAATGCGCCGTAGGTCTAATTACTTCCATTATTTTTAAATTTTTGTTCTAATTGATGGGTCATGTTTAGGGTAAATTAAGTGCTCTTTTATCAGCTGGAGGACCGGTAAGTGACCGATAATTTGCCAATACGACCTAGGAAAATGGCCGATTAATAACACAACTCTGTGAATGGCAACTAAGGTAGTACGAACTTTTTGAGAAACCTGAAAACCTTTAAATTTCCCAACTACTTATGCAAATTGTACAACACTAATTAAACCAACCAACTAACAATTAATTAAAACCAACTTAGAATGTTTTCTAAAAAAATCTCCACTTATGCATCCTTCTCCGCTCAGCACTAACAACAACTATTTGCAACTGTAAAGAGATACCGAGTGAGACCTCATTCAATCAACCCATTCAAAAGTCTTATTGGGTGGCCCTATGAAAAATCACTCCATCCTCTTCAATACCACCTAGGAAAGGGAAGAAAAAGTGAAAGGGTGGGAATTAAACACACACACTTTCAAGTGGAGTCATACGGTAAGTATACAACAACGACAACAACTTGAGCACACAATTATTTGTAGTGATGGTAGTAGTGGTATAGACCCAGAAGTGGGTATGTCAGGGAGTGAAGCCATGAGTGGGGGAATGAGCGGCACAGCCAATAGCTGACGAATGGATTACCCCCTTTCCAACAAAATGGGCGACAGTAGAATAGGAGAGGCCGTGTCTAAGCCTGACTGGCTGCAATTTGGGTTGGTTAGGAATTGTGCTTCTACTTATTTTTTTGATATAGTTTTTTTGGAGAAAATATAATTGGTGTCCCAAAACTTTTGGGACAAACTTGTAGCTAATTTTTTCTGTACAAAAAATGAGATGCAAGCTTTTCCTGTAAGTTCTGGGACACCAGTTAGTTGTTTGTGTCATGAAAGCTATCAGTTATTAAAAGCTTGAGTATACTTAAATCATAAATAATTTCGCACATGGTCCGCACAGTCGCCTGCCATGTTCATCTATACCTTTGCTAAGTGTAGTATCTGGCGCTGCTTACCTTGTTCCCCTAAGGCAAAAGGTGCAAATTGTCGACTTTCCAAAAACCGATTTTCTGTGACAAAGAGAAGCAAAAAATAGTTTTTCTATCGTTTTTAACGTATTAGAATTGCTTAAAAGAGTCTAAAACAACAGGGAGACCAAGGAAATAAAAAAAAATTGAAATATGCCGGTTTTCGGTACTGCTGTATTATAAACCAACCCCCCCCCCTCCAAATCGTTTGCGTCGCACTAGCTAATTCATTTTTTTATATTATGGGGGGACGTATAAACTTTTGGGGAGGAAATAATAAGTAGGATATAATCAGCAGTAGAGTCCGGATTTCTTTTATTCTGCAAGGTTTGATCACTGAAATTATAAGAAAGTTATTTTTTTCAAAAAGCTACAGAAAAAGTCGTAGAGTCATTCGATTGAAGAATAAGTGGTTGCTGAGCTTACTGGTTGAAAACTGGGTTGAAGAACAGAGGTAAAACGCGGCATATAACTTGACAGTCGAAAATTATACCTAAAAAGGGAACATCAACAGTGGATAACGCTGATCTACTGGCAAGTCATATACCATTCGATAGCTCTTTTTATGCTGAATCTCTTGGTGTATCCACTTTTTGCCCCTGGAAAGAAAAAAAATTTCTGGCGCAAAATTTCTTTTTTTGGTTGTTGTTTGTGGCTTAAAATGGCCCTTATCCTTAGTTTTATGCTATCAGAAATTTTGCGCCAGAAATTTTTTGTCTTTCCAGAGGCAAAAAGTGGTTACACCACGATATTCAGCATAAAAAGAGCTATCGAATGGTATATGACTTGCCAGTAGATCAGCGTTACCCACTGTTGATATTCCCTTGTAAGTCGTATTCTCTTGACCTATTTTGTCTCTTGTGATTAAAATATGTACACTTTTGCAATTCATCAGAAATATTTATTCTTCTTTTTATATACAGTCACTCCTCGCTACCTCAACTGACATTGCCGTCTTGAGGGCCGGTCGTGGAGGATGTATCACTGTATTGGTACTGTAGTATGTTAACGAAAAAAAATCTATTCGCTCCTATGAAAAACTCGGTATAGGGACGTTATGTGGAATTTTTTAGATGAAAAATGTTTAGCAAACGTTAACGTACCAGAAATTCAGAGCATGGATGAACGGAGGTGCATCGCATCAATTATTGAAGATACATCGGCATCTATGCTTAGTCAGCCAAAAAATCATCCGCCTCTATTCTCACTGATAGTTAAATCTTCATTACCGCCGCCATCGCGTCCCTCATTTCCCCTGTCATCTTCAAACTGGCCAATGATGGTTGCTGCCAATCTCAATTTGATGCTTGCCTTCAACCAAAGACAAAACTTTTTTGCTAACCTCCAAAGGCCTATGTTGGACAGTCCACAGCCATTACCACCTTGTTCAAGTCAATTGTCTAAGTCATTTCATCAAGTACCTTGTTCAACCAGAAGTAAGGCAAAAAGTCTAAGTCACAGTTCAAATGCACATACCAAAAACAAAATCTCAACGGAAGCTAAACCTGAAGTCAAGAGTTCCAGGACAATTTTAACAAAGAAATCCTTCAAGCTAATGGAAAGCAAATCGATGAAAACACAAGGTTTGTTGCTGTAATCATTAGGCCAGCATTTATTGTCAACTGACAAACCCAAACTCGCAGATCAAAAGCACTGCGGATAGCAATTGATTCAAAATGCTTTATATATACAGACGCGGACAAAACCTCGTACGCACCGGTCAATTTCTGAGCTTTGATGACTGAAACTCAAAATAATGATGCATTCAAGCAACTTTTTGAGTTTTATCTGAGATATATCCTCCACAGATTCTAGAAAATGCTATTAACTCGATGTTTCGGCCATTTTTCTAAAATCATTTGGCCCAACCTTCAATGCTACCTAATTTTAGAGGCCGACAAAACCTCGTACGCATCGCTTTATCAATGGTATCTTCCAAGCAAACAACACCAAAACATCAAACAAAAAAATATTAAAACTTTCAAGCAAAACAACATCAGGATTTCTTGCACGTTTGAGTGCTAGTACTTGATTGAGTAGCTCTTGGAATCGATGACACCACGGCATCTTCTCGGCAGGCCACTCCAAAACCCTAACTTCTTTATATCTGAGCCACCGTATAACGTTCCTAGCAATGTGCTTAATCAAATCTTTTGCCCTTGAGTCGTAGCCTTTTCCATGACTTTCGACTATCTTGAACTTACTTAGCACCTTCTTCCAGTCGTCGACAGTCTTGTGAACGTGCTGACTCGCGAAAGTAAGCCGGTTCCTGACGTGTACTTTCGCAACAATGGCTTTTTGGCTAGTTTGCGGCCATACAACCCCGACTCATTGAGGCGACGCTGGACAATGCGCGCGTTGATCTCACTGGCGTTGACTTTCTTCTAAATGCGGGAGGTTGTAAGCTTGGGGTTTTCCACGGACTTTCGGCAAATGCGACGATCCATCCTAAATTTTTTAAATTTAATCAGACTTTTTATTGTTTTTTTCGGTCATTACAGAGAGGACGACCATCCCTATTCATAGGCCTTTCCACGCCATACCGCTTAATGATTTTACGAACGCAACCTTCTGAGATACCAATGTGTCGTGCAATCGCTCTATTGGACCACCCCTCATCATTACGAAGTCGCTTGACCAAACTTTCCACACGATCATCCGTTTTCGGGTACATAACGCTGTAAAAATGCAATACAGAGATATTTTTGCCAATACTGCATAAAAACAAAAAAATTTAATAAATAAGGTCTCAAGAAACACTAGCAAGCAAGTGTGTACGAGGTTTTGCCGGGCCCCAAAACGAGGTGGAATTAAACGTCGGAGCACATTATAAAAAAAATCAACTAAACCAATCATTTTAGGTAGTTTCTGATAGCTGATTAGTATGTTTATCTGCTAGAATGCAAATAGTTGGTTGGGACCTTTAGTTTGTGGGATTTCTGCCACAGAACCCCAAAAATTGACCAGTGCGTACGCGGCTTTGTCCGCGACTATATATATATATTGAGGTAAAAAACGGTCGGACCCAGCTGTGGGTCGAACTTTTTAGGAGGGCCGTTAAATCGAAGTTTGACTGTATTATGATTTCTGGGTTCCACAATATAATAATTGCTCCAATATCCAGAAATTTTAGCTATATCACCCAACAGACAGTGCAGTTTTTTTGAGCTTGCAGTTGGCATTAAACCCATGAATGACAAACATCCATTCAGTGTCTACAGTATTTGCCCAGCTACACACAACAATGCTGACAATAAAACACAAAAAGAGGTAAGTGGTCCTTGCAGCTCCTCTACCGTTGCCTTCCAAGCAGTTTTATACGATGGAGAGCAAGACCTCAACTCTGGAGACAAGATTGCAGTTAGTAAATTTTTGTATTTACTCCCGTATTATTAGAGAAGGGACCTTTTTAGAGTCAATATGGCACACGATATTCATAGCTTTGAAATATTCGTAATAATTCAAGCGAAACATTTAAGATACCCACTGATTTGTTAGAAATATGCCACAAATCTGGCAGCCTAACCGAGGCCAATTACTGTCCATCAGGTGGCAGTGTTCTCAGACGAATTCGAAGAGGGGAAGAACTCGTTGCACTGCATGTTCCCGACGGTATTGATGTAAAAACTATGAGCGAAGAGGAAAAGAAGAAAGCTGCCAAAACTTTCTCTTCCAGCCATCTAGTCAAAAATCTGCTGAAACCAAAGAATAAATGCCGTCAGGAAAAAAGTTGGTCATCCTCTGATGGCATAGACTTGGAAAAAGAAGTGAACTGTGTTCGAGAGCAAGAAACTGAATCTACTATGGATGATGTGGTAAAAGAAGAGAAAGATCACGAAAAACTACCTGGATATCAATGCCAGCGGTGTGGAAAAATGTTCAGCTATGCCTATTACAGGTGTGTTTTAAGCACTTACCGGAAGGCAGTCACTAATCAATAGTTTTAGAGATAAACACCTAAAATGTAGGTTAATTTTGCGTGAATCGCTGAAAACTGGTGAACATTGCAAGCTTCTTGACATTTCTAGACACCAGATGCGTTGACAATGGTGACCGAAAGTTTCCCTGTCCATTGTGTTCGCGGTGAGCATCTTGACACTCATGGATTACACCTCCTCTTTTCAAAAAAGAAAATACCCCTCCTAGCTTCCAAATTTAACTGCCGCGGAAAACATGTCTTGTCTGCCACTAAGCTATTTTAACATCCTAAAACGGTAAAGAGAGTCATGTCAGCCCTCTCCCTTGCCATAAATGATAGCAGAATATCAGTGGCCCTTCAGCCATTACATGCGACAAAGACGGGGAAACCATACCCGCAACCAAAATACTTGATGTGCCCAACCAACCACTTCGCAATCCCATTTAAGGACACAAAAATCTATTGATAACTTTACTGAAATGAACAACAGAAACACATCAACAAATAAATATTCGAGAATTGATTGAAGATTAGACCTTCAGCGGCGGACCCTCGACAGAGATTGATATGATCTTCTCCCCACGCAGCAGCACCAACCCGAGGATTCGCTTCTCTTCTTCGCACCCTTGAGGTTTTCCAGGTTTCGGCTTGATTTTACGCAGCTCCTCGCAATCGGCCAGAATGATGTTCATATGCTTGTCGAAGGCTAAAGATAAAACTCAGTATTAGCCCTTTGCATCAAAACTATATACTAAAAGCAGTAAAGCAAGACAGAAAAGTTAATGAACCTTTAAAATAGCCGACAAATGTCCGTCCGTCCTGAATCATCAACTTGATCTTGTATTCAAGATGCGTCATCATCTTGTTGTTCTTGCTGATCGTCTAAAAAGGCAAGAATTTAGTTAGTTAATGAGAACTTTTTGCTTACCATGATGGCAGTGATTCAACACCTCTGAGAGCGACTTGATTATTGCAAAACTGGAAACAAAAAAGTATTAATGTACTTATTATTTATAACTAGTTATGCATAACTACGCAGAGGTCTGGTGGAGGCGCATAGACAACAGTAGTTAGTGGTAGGAATTTGTGCGGGGGAATTCAAACTTGAATTCACGGGCATGGTAAACTCAAATTTGAATTTATGGGAACTCCTTGCTGGCGCAAAATATCTCTACCCCTATCCCTACTTTTATTCTTCATCCCATTCGATTGATCTATGTCTTTAACCTATCTTTACCCTATCTCTAGTCTATCTCTATTTCTATCCCTATCTCTAGCCTATCCCTATTTCTATCCCTACCTATATCCCACATCCCATTGTACGTAAAGCGCAGAGAGCCAATCAGTCAGACCTTTTGTCTCGAAGGGAAGCTTCGTAATTTCTAACTATATTTATGAACCAACCGAACCAAGTGGATGTCCACTTAGTGTCCATTTTTTTCTTACTTTGAGACTCTGAAATCGTTTTTCCTGTACGAATTAGAATTTTTAAAAAGAGTTTTCTACATCAAATATCTCTGCATCCCATAAAAATGTAATTTCACAAAAATACAATAGAACAAGCAATATTCGAATCAGGGATGCGGTGCTACTACAGGCTATAACGTATGATTTATACGGAATATTAGTAAAGGCTAAAAAAGCATAAGTGACAATTTATACTTATCCTTCTTCTGCATTACAAATTTTTGATTCCAGTGATGAGTATTTTTCTACAATGAATTCCATATTATCCCTTCCCAATTTTCAGATCCTTTGAAAAGAGAGACCGTCTGCGTATTCATCGCTTGCACGTGCACGAGAATCACCGTCCGCATGTGTGCTCCGTGTGTGGAAAGGCTTTTTCGCAGTCTTCGAGCTTGAACAAGGTATTTATTGGCAAGCTCATGTAATCAATTCTAGCATAATCATCCCAATTGTAGCATCTTAGAGTGCACAGTGGTGAGCGGCCCTACCACTGTCCGCATTGTACTAAAGCATTCACTGCCAGCTCTATTCTTAGGACTCATATAAGGCAGCACAGTGGGGAAAAGCCATTCAAGGTGATTGATAATGCAGACCATTTGCGGCTGTGCATTTTCTTGCCAAATATTAGGTTATTCAGAAAGTTTATTTTTTAGTGTGCATTTTGTGGCAAATCCTTTGCTTCTCACGCGGCACATGACAGGTTACACTTCCATTTTTAGTGAAAGTTACACTTTTTTAATGTTTAGTCATGTGAGGAGAACACACACCACTCAAGCCTAACTGAACAAATTCTCATAGCTCAGACTCATACTCAAACCGTGAATGAAAAAAATGTCTGAAATCTATGTCAAATCATGTGTTTTTCCCGTCAAATTTTTACAACTCGATTATCTCAATAGTTTTTTTTAGCGTTGTAGCACTGCATCTCTTCTTTCCATTGAGTTATTAAATGATTGGATGTTGTTAGAAAAAGTTGGAGAAAAAAGTCTTTAAAGGCAAATATTCTTTACTTGATTTAAAGACCTCTTTCTCCAACTTTTTAATGAAAAAATTGAATCAGTAAAGACCTCACTCGATAGAGAATATCCGGGGCTAGACGCTGAAAAAAAAAATTCGAAAGAGTATTGAAAAACAGCTGAGACAATTGAGTTGTAAAAATTTGAGAGATTTCAATTTGAGCCAAATAAAAATATCATGATATCGCTTTCATGTCAATATAACACTGTTCAAAAAAGTATTAAAACCTTTTAATTTAACCTTTGAACGTAAAATATTAGCACACACATTCGAAGGGTGCAACCAGCTCAGCCAGTCAAAAATCTAAATAGGATACTTTTCAGGTCGATTCTTTTCAAAAAAGACGCATATTTAAAAGAAATTTTGATGCAAAAGAATTGAAAGCAAATTCCCACCATCATTGGCTTCTTTGTCTTCTGGTTCCCTTTTAGGCGACAGGTTTGGGAATGGTGTACATCACAACACTAAAATTATTTGTTAACAAAGATTACCGAAAAACAATAGAGATAGAGAATACAGTCAATCGTTGTGTCATATTCAAGTATTTCCTTGTATCGATACGAAGCCTTTTTCATGCCGAGGCCTTGAATGTTGCTGGTAAACATCCAAATATAGTATTTGGCGTGTGTCCGTCACGCTTATTTTTTTGAATTTGGCGCCAAAAAGGTTCTTTGCTTTTGGAGACCGTTTTGTCCAATTTTTTGTGAAGGACATGGCTTTGCAATCTCATGAAAAGCACAACTGCGTTCCAAAGGCTATAAAATGAGCATAAACTTCCATATACAAAAATGAGTATAAGTGGTCGAAGTGCTGTCCACAAGGCAAGAGATTAGAAAATTGGTTTTTTTGCTTTTGAAGACCGTTTTGTCAAATTTTTTGTACGAAACTTTTACTTTTATGGTTTACGATCTTATAAAGGTCGCGAGGATACACAAGAAGATGATGGTTTTGAGGACAACACTCACGGACATGAAGTCCACGGTGAGGACAAACAACAAGAGGGAGGCCAATTATTTCCACAAGCATGTAAATGAGACTAAAGGCACTGAGGCCATCGACACGTATTCCCATGAAAAAAAAAGACTATTTCAACGTATCTGAAATTTGTTAAAATAAAATTGTTTTGAAAACTCTGTTCATTGCAAGAAGATTCATATGTTTCAATATAATTTACCCTGCAAGAGAGGGTTAAAAAACAAAAAATGTTATATTAAACGACAATTTTGAACCCTTCCAATAACTTTTAAAAAAGTTGACATGAGTCGACAAAAAGAGGATTTACGGCATATTTATCAGTTGTAAACCCAATAACCAAAAAGGCGCCAGAGGCGTCAATGCAACTAGTAATTCATTATTTTAGTTGTGTATTACAAATAAAGTCTGTAGTTTATTATGCCATTGTCTGTTTCTGCTATTGCTAAATTGCTGCTACCAACAACACAACGGATGCTAAGCTCGCCACATTTTTGTATACTTTTCAAAAAGAAAAGGATACAAACTGATAAAAAAAAGAAGCAGGTCTGCAGTCTTGAACAGAAGAATAGTTCATACATCTAATGAAGGGCAGTCAACATAAATCGGCACTCCATCAATGATTTTAATAGGTTTTCATCCGCCTTGAGAGTAGAACTTTTGCTACGCCATATCCTATTAAAATTTGAAAAATTTTAATAGGACTCTACTCGATTGTGGCAAAAAAAGCTCTAAATGAATTTTTTCTCAAGAATCTAGCTCGGATTTATCTCGCAGGTAAGTCTGTGCGCGCATCTCTAACTCTCAACTTAAGAGCCAAGCCCCCTTTGCCGGAGCCATATGAGCTCGGGGCTTAGAGTTGGAGCATAATACAGTACCACCACATAATCTTTTACTCTTGTCAGATAAAACAATGAAATCTCCCCTTTTTCAAGACAAACATAAATAAAACTTATAAGAACATTCGAAAAATGTACAAGCATGACGATGGAGCTCGGAAATTTTCAATGCCGCGAGTGATTTTTTCTTGCCATAGGATGTTTCAATCCTTGATGGGTTGCAGGTAGAATCAGTGTTTCTTGGCATCTGAGCTGAAATTTAGGTTCAATCATATCCCTGTCTTAGACAATAAAAACATATCTTTTGGCCGATAACTCAGCAATAAAATTTTTTATTGGAATTAGCAGCTAAGGCGATGAAAATGTTGTATGCAAAAGTTAGATTAAGGTGCAGTGAAAGTGATATTTTATATATTGAGCTGTAAAACTTGCAAAAATCTAGCAGTGTCTACCAAAAACAGATCAGACCAATAACAAAAGTCATCTTGGGGACAGTGATATTAGTAGGGGCACTGCCATTGGTCTCCCCATGAGTGTGCAAATATCTTAAATGTGGGCCATTAAAAAACAAAAAAGCAATAACTTAGTGTGTTCTTGTGAAAAATAAATGTATGCATAGACACTACTGTATTATACCCTTCCAAATGTAACTACCACTAAATACGTGTACCAACCACCCCTAACCATTTTAGTGCCCTAAAAACGATAAGGCGAGTCGTTTTGGGCCGGTCCTTTGCGGTTAAGGCAGTTTTTCTGCAACCCATTTATGCAATTTTTTCGCCTTTTACTATGTTTTTCTCACTGGACTGTGGCAAAAAAGAACTGATTTAAACATGTTTCTTTCAAATTTTTTTTTTTTTGTTGAATAAAATTTTTTAGCTTTAGTTTTTTGTTAGCTTTCTAACAGTACAAAAAATGGATTAAGTTGCGAAAATATATCTGAAAAGCATATTTGCAGTTTTGTCCGGTTTTTTGGTCTGTTACATCTCTGGTTTGCACTTTGAGTCGTCCGTGACAGGCTATACTGTAAGAAGTTGGCTACAATTATATCTTAAATGTAGGGCTGTCTCAGACAGGAAGGCATGCAGGCACACACAGGTAAAGTGCTTCTGATTTTAAATTGCTCAGGCGAGTGGAAACACGCATAACCATCCCTGAGTATAATGCCACATAGCTGAACTGGTACCAAAGTGTTTGATATTGCTAACCTTTAAAAGAAATTGTTCTGATGGTCTGGGTTTAGAAAAATAATTAAGAATGAGACCCATCATTATAATGAAACCTATGAATAACTATCACTATTGGCATTACTGGTGTGTTCAAGTCCTGGAAGTTCAAATGATGACAAACCTTTCAGTATTTCCACCTCTTAGTCTGTTGTGTCCATTGTCTGGCTGTGGCTTGCCCTGGCCAGACCGATGTGTAGCTATCAACGCTTCAAAGAACTTGGAAGAGTCTTCCAAGAGAGCTGAGCAAGTTGCTTTGCGCGAGAAGATATCTTCTTCAAACACTTTTTGGCTGGCAGACGCGGAAATGGCAACCTCTTTTGTATCATCGTCGAAATTGATCAGTGGGGCGCTGTCCTCCTTGGCCATCAGCTCTAAAAAGCGGTATTTAAAAATTGGTTTATCTTAATTACAAAGAAGTAGATTACCGTCTCCTTCAGGATCAGACTCATGACTTTCAGTGCTAGGAGTGCGTGCATTGCATCTATTGGTGAGTGTTGACTTCTCCTCTTCATCTTTTGGTCCAGGACTTGTGATACTAGAGCTGGAAGAATCGAGATATTTCATAATGGTCTCCCCTCCAGCATGTTTTCCCAGAAAGTCTTGCTTCTGCAGTAGCTCTGCTACATTGTGTTGATAGACCCCTCCTTCAGAAGAAAAGCATCCACTAAAGTCGGACGGCCAGCTGTTGTCACTGTGGTTTGTGGAGGCAAAGTCACTAAACATTACAAATGCTTATAAAGCATATCGGCCAGAACTGTTCTTAAATTAAAACTTTTTTTGAAAATTCCTAATTATTAAGACTCTTAATTACTCTACGTGTTTTTTCGTTATTTTAATCAAGAATATATAATGGGTTTTCAAATTCATAATCTTAACAAAATTCCCGCCGTAATTTTACGGCCACGGACAAAATAACGCCGCGCCAAAACATCGCCAAATGTATTGTGTGTTAGGGCATCTAAAAAAGTGTTAAAATCCAACTGTTGTTATTTTTCATTTTGTTATTTTCACCCCATATAATTTCACACCAAGAAATGAAGTTTTATCCCAAGAGTTATTATTTTTTTTTAGAATGTGACCTTTTGCCTTGGTCCTCCAAGGTGAACTAATTCTGAGATGGCTTTTTGTGACTAAAAACTGAAACATAGTTAAAAACTATGAAACATAGTTAAACAATGAAACATAGTAACATAATGTAAACATAGTTGTCTACCGCATAAAGGAACTCTGCGGCCAATTTTACTAACTACAAATTGCAAATTTTGCATTCCAAGTATAAAGTTGCAAAGTGCAAATGCAAAGTACAGGAAAAGGGTTTTGAGAGCCTAAAAATAATAAAAAAATACACCAAGTGAAAATCCAATTGGTTTGGTTGGTGCAAACTTTGCACTTTTTTCTGCTTCTAGCCCAACCCTTGTGCACTTTGCATTTTGCAACTTTGATTTTCTATGATTATTTGTTCATGCCCATCCACTTCCTGTGGTCTTTTTACTTGGTCTTAGGCTAATTTTTCGAGCTTAACATGCCTAGATGTTTGTTTATTCTTCCTCGTTTCCCCTGTTCGGATTTGTTTTGCAAGAAACTCCCACAAGTTTAAGTATTCCTTCATGCACCAACCAAACAAGTGGATTTTCACTTGATGTATTTTTTATTTATTTTTAGGCTCTCAAAACCCTTTTCCTGTACTAATTAGAGCGTTCTATAGAAGGTTTGACAGGGGTCAATTACCGTCTTATAGGCTCTATTTCAATTTTTTTCGCAATATCGCTCAAATAATTGTTCGGGATCTTCAAACCTTCTTTAAAATACTGTAATCAATACAGAAAAAGGGTTTCAAAGACTGAAAGCATGAAAAAAAAAATTCACACCAAGTGAACATCCACTTGGTTTGGTTGGTGGATGGCTGAATGTTGAAAAACACTTAAACTTGCACAGGTTCTTTCCAAGGCAAATCGAAACACCAGTAAAGCTTGGCATTATAATGTAAAAAATCCAATTTTGTAACCAATCCTTTATCACTTTGGTCACGGACACCCCGGAAATAACCATCATCCCCTTTGGATAATCTATCCCTTAAAGACCACATCTTGTGTAGAAATAAGTATATCTGATGCAAGGAAAAGTACTATGCTATACTATACTATCATTTTCAGCACGAAAAACAGCCTTAGAAATGGTTAAAACCCATTTTTGAATAGAAGCTCTAAAGTGCAGTTCGGCCTCAAAAAAATGCACCCGAATTTTCGTGTTTATCTCAAATAATTAAATTTTTAGTTTTTTATAGGTCTCAAGACAAAAATGTAATGTATTCCAAAATAATATGTTTTTATTCAATAAAAGACACTCCCATTCCCGCAGTGAAACCTAAAATAATTTTATAAAATCTACAAACATTGATGCAGGTTAAGTATCTTTAAAGCATCTGCTGTGGAGCGTTTTAAAAGGAAAAGTCTACCTTCCCTGGCTGACCACTTCTACGTATGAATCGGAGACTGAGGATTGAGTGGTGGCACTTCTTTTAGACTCACAACCATTCTGCATACTGCTAGCAGCAGCATTACTGTCCTCATGCCGTTTGATTAACACACCTGCAAGTCTGTTGTGCTCCATTCTTGATCCCTCGTCATGCCATTTTCCAGTCCAGTGAAGGGGAATTGATGAGACTTTGTCCGCCCTCTCTGCTCCTCCCTCCAACACACCGTCAAAGATGGTGTTCTTTTTGTCCTTTTGCTCCACCTTCTTCATCGTCTTCTGCTTCTTCCCTTGTTCCTTCAACTCTTCCAAAGCCAGTTCTGCCAGACTCAGACGTGGCTGCTCCGCCTCCGTCTTTTCTTTTTCAGGCTGTTCTCTCACACATACCAGTGCAGCAACTGGCTCAAAAGACAGCAGATCCGGCGATAAGCACGGTTCTGGACTGCGAGTAACTAATTGATAGGTTTCATCAACTGTAGGAGTGGGCTTCTTGGAATCTTGGACAAGACATGATCTACAGGCGTAGTAACCCGTCTCTTCTTCATCTTCAAAACTGTAGTGTCGAGTGCCTTGAACAGGTTCGTGGATTTTGGAAGACGGAGAAGACAACGTGGCATACACTTCTTGGTCTTCTTCAGAAAATTGCTCATTGACTGACTGGCTGTGAGCCGGCTAAATTAAACGTTACTAAGTCTTTGTGATAAACCGCTACTTTTTTAAAATTAAATGCATTTAGACCCTTTTTTGCCATAGTCGAGTGAAAAAAACATGGTAAAAGGGCAAAAAAAGCGAAAATTTTGTACAAATGGGTTGCAGAAATTGTAACCTTAATGGCGAAGGAAGTTAATAAAGTCCTGATAGGTATACAGGACTGGTAGACTCGATAAGGGGGGTATATTGATTTCGGGGGAAGGTATAATACATTGGAGTCAAAATGACCGTGCTTTGCTACACCTCCACAATCAACCCACTTCCGAGGTGCTTATGTAGAAACAATTGAAAGCTCGTGTTTCTCGACCCCGATCTATCCGCGAAAATAAACTTAGATTCTGCAAAAGAGAAAAAGTCGGGTTTCATGGTCAAATGCATCTTCAATTACTTGTACATCTTAAAACAATAAAGAGTTTTTAAAAATCTTTCTTCGCGACAAAAAGGACTTTTAAAGCATTTCCTTTGCGTTGAAGGCGATAAAAAGACAGTTTTAAGTATCTAAACTAAGATAAAAAGTCTGTATAAGGGGAAAATAGAAAGATAGGACATTTTTACGAGTAAATTGCGTTTGAGAAACATTAGAATGCAGTCTGTTTCTCTATGATCCCAAAATGACGTGAGTCGGCTGTCGAGGAGGTGTAGTAATTTCAAGCCTTTAAAAACATTAACAAATGTTTAGAAAGTGAAGTGCTGTACTTTCAGACTTGAATTTGAGGAAGTAGTGCCATATAATCCGCAAAAAAGTGTACCAGTAGAGGATAATATTGAAGTGAAAAATAAGTTTAAAGCAAAGCTATAAAGCCAGAGGCTATAAACTAATATCAGTCAATAAGAAGAGGTAGGAAAAAGTACTCTGCAGTAACATCTGTACAGGCAAAATAAATTTTCATTTTTCTCCTCCTTCCTCTTCCGCTTTCCACAGCGGTCTTAATTTCACCAAGGTATCTATACAAAAGTATTTTTTAGTCCAAATTCCTTCTAATTTCGAGGTGAAAAAGGAAGGGTGAGAAAGGAGGAAGTTCATGTCCCCTCAAAAATAATTTCGTGACCCAAAGATATTTATTGGTGGGCAAAAAAGGAAGTGACTCGCGCGCATTCAAGTTTGAGCAACTCTCATGACGCTGAAGAAATATGACTATATAGCAACCAGACTCTTTGCTCACCCCTCATCAGCACCTCACCAATGCTCACCTCACAGACAGCTGGCCACTGCAACTTCCAGGCACAGTCATGCTGTTGTGGAGAAGTGAAGACCGCCCAGAAGCTCCGCTGCGAGTCGTGCAGCTCTGAAAACAATCAATTAAAATGTAATCACTGCCAAGAATAGGTGCAACAGAAATTAGTCGGATAGCAACTCGAGAAACGACCGCTTTGACGGGTTACATTAGCGTGTTGGTAATGAAACCCGTGGATTACAGGCATATTCATAAATAAAAAACATCAGTCTGTGAAGTGAACAGATTGAATGTATTGGATGTATTAGCTGGTACTTTATATAGGCCAAACTTGACCATTATAGACTCGGTTTCATGTACTCAAATCGTAATACCCACCATTTTTGACGTAAAGACTTGCTTCAACACAGACATCGCCCACGGCAGAGTACACTTTGAATCTGGTGGTGTCGCCGGCACATCTTCTCACCGTTTCTTCGTTGAATCTGAGATTCGGCAGAAAAACTTGCACAAACTGACCGACCACTCGAGTCTTCAAGGGTCCATCTGTTTCTTGGATGCGGTCAACACACATATACTTGTAGGGCAGTTGGCTGGCATTTTGCACCTTGGTGAAGACGCCACACAACCAATTGCCCAGAGCACACTTGCGATCAAACTGTTGTTGACTAAAAAAATGATGAGGCTAGGAATTATTTCTCTAGAGCAGGAAGAAACATACTTTTCAAAGGCACTAGATTTGGTAAGCACAAGACCAGTTTTCAGGGAGAACAGCAAAGCACAATTGATTTTCTTACGGACCACGATACCAAGGGAACGTTTCTGCAATTGGGAAAGGATAAATTTACGGTTTATTTCAAAGCATTATTCCTGTAAAGAATAGTGGAGAAAAATTTTGCTCTACTCGATTATACCCTATCCCCGAAAAAAAAAATACTCGGATTCATCTCGCAAGTAAGTCTGTGCGCGCATCTCTAACTTTCAAGCCCCTTTACAAAGGCAAAGGGGGCTTAGAGTTGAGATGCGCACACCCATACCTGAGAGAAAAATCACTCGAAAATAGCTGTGGATGCATAAATTTATTTTTTTTTGGGGGGGGGGGGGGTATAATACAGTAGCACCCAAAATTTTGTACACTACTTGTGGTGAAAGCCAAGACGAATTCTGTCGCTAAAGTCTACGGAGAGAGCGCGACCTTGATGGTGGACCAAGATGAGTCCCATCTCAACCGCAAGCCTTCAAGCTCCAAAGGCTTGAAGGGTTAGAGAGACGCGCACAGACTTACCTGCGAGATGAATCCAAGCAAGACTCTTGAGCATAAAAGCATTCAAAAACTCTTTTTCTCCAGCTCGAGTAAACAAAACATAGTAAAATTCCCTGATATAAGGTAGTTTCGTGAACCAACGTATACCCTGCTTCATTTAGGCTCAGTGTCTCACCCCAATACTAGCCATGAATTAGCTAAAGGTTAAACAGGGATAAAATACGACATTAGGTAAATTCGCCTAAAAAAATCATCAATGATCACCAATCACCTGTGATTTTTTGTTCCATTATTTTGGCCCTCCCACCTGGTTTACCATCAGAAAAAATTTTTCGCGATGTGGTTTTTTTATTCCACTACTGTCAATGACATGACACATTAATGCCATATGACTCGCTACACTTTTTCCCAAACAATACTTTAACTGGAAGGCAAGTACCGTACTTCCTCTGACAGGCGCCTCTGATTAGGGATGCCTATTAGCAAGAAACTGTGCCTGCACCCTCAAAAATGAATTATGCCATTGACACGCTTTGACATGTCCTTTCCTAAATGCTCATATTTATAGAACTGCTATGGGGTGGCCTTCAGCCCTGATTTCGACAAAGTTGGCATCTTCTCTAAGAAATTAAAGTTTGAGCCAGAAGTCGTATACGACGCCTACGTATGCAGGTCTGCTTTTTCAAAGATCAAAAATCCTTACGATTTTCGGCCTTAGAGACATCAACATTGGCAAATGATGTCAAAAATTGAGGAAAAAAAGGTCGGATCCAGCTGTGAGTCGAACTTTTTGGGGTGCTCTTATATCGAGAGTTGACT
>BBSZ01012865.1:0-45365 GCA_000981365.1 Subanguina moxae | reverse complement strand
TTCTAGGCTACCTTTTGGTATATAACATGCCCAGAAGACACCAGCAAAACATAGGTCAAAAACACAATGCCACAAACACATTTTTTTGAATTAGGGGTGCCAGTTTAACGAGGTTCGACTGTACGTCACCATTTTTTTGAATTAGGGGTGCCAGTTTAACGAGGTTCGACTGTATATTGAGGTTTGACTATATATTGAGGGTTGACTATATATTGAGGGTTGACTGTATATTGAGCATTGTCTGTATATTGAGGTTTGACTATATATTGAGGGTTGACTATATATTGAGGGTTGACTGTATATTGAGCATTGACTGTATATTGAGGTTTGACTATATGTTGAGGGTTGACTATATATTAAGGGTTGACTGTATATTGAGCATTGACTGTATATTGAGGTTTGATATACCTCAATATACAGTCAACCCTCAACATATAGTCAAACCTCAATATATAGTCCACCCTCTACATATAGTCAAACCTCGAATGTTTACTTTTTTGATATGTTTACGTAGTTAGAAATAAAAGTTTTTTGATGTGAGATGTTATTTGCGTTTTTCTCAAAAAGTTCGTTTATGAAGAAGTGATAAGAAAAACAAGAAAGATAGCCGAAATAAATTTCAGAAGCAGAAAACTAATCAGAATCAGTCAGAATTAAAAAATGTTTCAAAGTCAGAAGCAAAAGCAGAATGATTCTGACTTCGAAAAATTTTCATCATCATTCTGTTTCTGTTTCTCATTTCAAAAATTTCTGCTTCTGATTTCTGATTCTGATCTGACTTTGAATTATGCTTATGAACCATTCTGATTCTTATTCTGATTATTGAAAACACTGGTAGGTGTTTAGGTTTCTTGTCCAAACTAAAATAAGTTTCGATACTAATATCATGTAAAGTGTGGTCGTCTTTTGGGAAAGTCGGTCAGAAGGTTGTATGCGCTTGTGGTGATGAGCTAAAGCTAAGCAAAAGTAGTCCACTAGCCGTTTTCCAGATCATCTAAAGTCTAAGGTATTTCTTGTGAGATAATGATAATTCTCTTAAAAACTGGGTACTGTTATTCAAAAATATCAAAAATTTGGTAAAAAGCCATGGCCAACTGTCATTTTACCCTACAATGAGCCTTTAAAGGAACACTTCCCAAACAGCAACTCACCGTTTCCGAGAACCACTCATCTGATGTAAATTTCTGCGATAACTCTACCACCACTGCAAACACAATAATGAAAAGAGCATAGATGCTTGTCAACACAGAGCAGAAATGGTCCCTGCAACAATAAACTGCAATATTGGTTGGGATATCCAACAAGTTTTCCTCTTACCAAGCTGCCGGATCTTCCAGCCAAGTCTTGTCGGCCAGCTCAGTGCAGCTCGTGCTCACACTTGTGCTTGCCGTACTTGTAACTACTGTTGCCGAACTTGTGTCCGAGTCAACCCTCGTGAAACGTTCCGACCCTGCAGTTAAAAAAGCTACCGTAATGCTCTGTTATAAAATAAATCTTTTCAAAAGGCTTTTCCACGCTAGTCAGCTATTTATCGAGGGGAATAAGGGCTGAATTGGCAGGGCAAGGGAATAATAGGAGGCCACTTTTGTAAGGATTATTTGTCCGTTTCCCCTTACTGAATCAAGGATAAAAGGGCCGCTAGATGCACTTTTTGATCAAGAGTATTGCTCGGATTCACATGTAAGTCTGTGCGCGCGTCTCTAACTCTCAAGCCCCCTTACGGGGGCCACAGGGGCTCGGGTGCTTGGAGTTGAGATGCGTACACAAGCATACCTGAGGCATAAATCACTCGAGAATAGCTGTGGATGCATGACAATAGCATGCATGCCAGAGCTTCTTTATGCGGTAGGTCCCTGTAAGGGAAACTATGTTCAAGATCTTCTCTTTTCCTACAGAGTGGCTCTTTACTTGTCCCTTACCCTCTCTTAAACATACCTTTTTCCCAATAAAATATGGTTGAGAAGTTCTTTTACAAAGCAACCCTATTATTTTCCCTCCGCCTCCCATTAAACCTCTGAAACCCCTTAAAATAGTCTTTTTGTTCGTTTTTTGGCATAAAATATGCTTAAAAATGGTTTTCAAACACTTTTAAAAAGCTTGATTGAGGGGAGGTATGACCGAGTAGCGCCCGCTTTTCTAACATTCTTTCTTTTTTCTAAAAGTTTTTTCATCTCTTATCGGAGCATGACTCTTCCACGGCTTCCCAAAAAAGCCAAAAATGATGAATTGGGTTTTTTGAAATTTTGAATTTATTTGTCTCGACACGAAATTTTTCCTTGTATTTTATCTGATAAAATCACGTGTTCACTTCTAAATGACGTTACTATTTTTTTTCGGTGGAATAAAATTCTGCTCGGCTATCTGAAAGAGGAGATTCAGGGCTACGTTTTGATGTATACATTTTTGTCAAAATGAGGTGTCCCTGACGATTTTTCTGGTGTCTGAAGTTTTTAAACGCGTTGTTTGATATTGATATTTCAACTGAATTGATACCAAATGATCCGGATGTTATTGGTTAGGTGTTGTTTTGTGATGTTGAACCAATAAAGATGTTTTGAGAAAAGAATTGTGATACAAATTGCAAAAGAAAATAAAAAAATAGGCAAATTCAACGGATTAAAATTGACATTTCATTGTCAAAATTTCTCACGAAAACAAAGAAAAATAGTGTCTAGAATATTTTTTTTTGAACTCCTCGCATTTTTTGTGTCTAATAATGCTATTTCCGTCAAAAAAAAAGGAAATAAAAAAAATTGTCTCCGGCAGGGATCGAACTTTTGACCGCTTTTTTTTTCAAAGGCAAACGCTTTACCACTACACCACGAAATTTGGTCAGAACCTCCCAACTCTACATTTTGGGAAGCCGTGTCTTCAGGCTGTATACTAGTTCGTATTTTTGGTTTTCGAATTCAGTATTTTCCGCAAAAGTTTGATTCGTAAAAAAGCATTTCGAAAATGGGATGTTTCGCGAAATAGCTTTTCAAATTCGTAGTTTTTCGCAAAAAGGGGTTTTCGTGACTTGTAAAATTATTTATAAATCTGCAAAAGCAATAGATATGTAAACCTCTTTAAGCACGAAGAGCAAGAATAGGCAAAAAAATATTCAACAGATAAACAAACGGTCGAAATATCAATCGAAATATAAATGTTGCGAAAATTACCATTTTCGAAAAAAAATTTCGCGAAAACTCCGTTTTTCGAAATTCTCGTTTCCGAAAACTACCCTTTTTGAAACACATTTCGCCAAAACGTCATTTTGCCAATTTAAACGTTTGCCAAAAATATTTTTGCGAACCCAACAGTTGCGAAATTAGCCGATTTCGAAATCTAAAATTACCAACTAGTATACAGTCGTTAAATTACATGAATTATTAGGTAAAAAAAGAAATTTCTTTTAATAAACTGGAAAAAACAGAGGCTATGTAATAACGGGTCTATGCACCATCGAAGTTTGATTGTATTTAAGAAAAAAGCATAAATAAACGTTGAGAAACTCAGTGTTGCTGCTGTTTACTAAGGTGGCATCTGGCCAAACCCAATGGGAAACTAACTTTTGACTGCTGCCGCTAAATCCGTGCCAATCGCCTGAGAACTCAATTTTAGAGTGGGATGGGCAAACTTATTAGTATGGTTTCCATCCACCATTTCCAACACTTTCACCAATATTAAGTAGTAGGGCTATTAATAGTAGAGCAGTCAGCCACTGAATGGGTGGTTGCCCAAGGAGTGCAACAACAATGCCTGATATTATAACAACTATGGAGGCAGCTGGCAGAAGGCACACATTAATAGATTTCATTAGTGCTCGCCCACAATCAGGGGCCAAATCAAGCTCTGTAAGCCAGCTTGAACAAGGGAGCAGGGCACACAATACAAGAGGTATTTTTTGCACAACAATTATTCCTTGCACAAACAAAGCCAGTCAACAATGTTAAGCCGCTTTCGGTAGTTCTCACAGCAAGTCTTTAATATATTGTGGTAGAAGTAGATTTTGAGCACAAATTATTAGTTGTTAGTAGTTCTAAAATATGGTGGTGTCAACTAAATATGAAATATTTATTGGGTTGGTCCATAATTAACGTCGGCTTTTTGCCAAAAAATGTGTTTGTGGCATTGTATTTTGACCTATGTTCTGCTGGTGTCTTCTGGACATGTTATTAATATATACCAAAATGTAGCGTATGTTTTAAGCTAAATTTTGGTATATATGGGTATAATACAGTAGAGTCAAAATGTTAGTCAAAGCTTGGGTTGAGTCAGAAATCCTAAAATTAAAGCTGTTTAATTCTTGTCGGATTAAAAAAGATCGACTGTATGAAAAAGTGACTTCTCGCATTTTTAAGAAAAGTCTAGTACAAAAAGCTCATTGGAAATCCCAAAAAATAAGAGTATTTCGAGCACAACTAGCCGAAAACACATAAAACAAATAATAAGAAGAACCAGTCAATAGTGGTTGTGATTTTAAAATTTTCGAAAATAGGACCTGAAGGTCTGATTTAACTGCAGTAATAGACTATAATAACAAAATTGTACGGATGATGTTCGATAATGGAGTGGATTGCGGAACATCTCCTCATCCACTCTTTACACACACGATTGAAAAAAAAAAGAACAATAGGAAGAAAAAGGAGGAAACCTCTTTTCATTTACTCCCCTGTTAAAGTTGGGTATGGCAAGGACAACAAGTGTGGGCAAGGAAAGTTTGGAGCTGCCACCTGGGAAGATGTCCTCTTTTGGTCACCTCATTACAAAGAACAAAAGAGAGTGACCAGTGCTCACTCCATTGTTGTGACTTACAAAGAAAGGCTGAACATCTTCCCCTTTCTGGACAATAATGACGCAGCTTTCTTGTTGATTTTTATTTGTTTTTATGGACTACATTTGTTTGTCTCTTTTTTGTATTACTCAATTTTGAGGACTCTTGATATGTTCGCATGAGAAGGATCCTTTTGGAGAAGTAGAAAAATTGGAAACAACCAGAACTGCTAGAACATCCGGAAACGAGGAACTAGTTGGTGTTGCTTTTCTTGCGATACACTCCTTTTTTACCCTTTGCAAGATTAGCTGATCAACCTCTCCTTTCATTTGTTTGCACTGTATAGGGTGCGCCAAAAGTCCTGACATGGACATAAAATGCACTTTTCGTCTGTGTTTATTCAGTTATTTAAAACATCTGTTTTGTACATCTTGTTCTCCATTAAATTCTGCGTCGAAATGAGTTTTTTATTTGTTTTTTTTTAGATGAGCGTCAGTGCCTTCAAACAAAAAAAAAAAATCCATATATGACTTAGCTCTGAACGTGCAATCCAACCCAGGAGTTTCACAGACGCACAACAAAGTCCTAACAGAAATGCTTTAGATGAATGCGCAGGAAAACACCACTCAAGCATGAACGCAATTTATTAACAACAAAAACTACTGCAACTCAAAAAGAGGAGGCGAGGCTTGAGAAATTCTAGATCTCACCACGAATGCGAAGAGCGAGCTGAATGTCCTTGGGCATAATAGTCACACGCTTGGCATGAATAGCGCACAGATTGGTATCCTCGAAGAGAGCAGTCAGGTAAGCTTCAGACGCTTCCTGCAGAGCCATAACAGCGGAAGATTGGAAACGGTAGTCTTCCCTATGGAACTGAGCCACTTCACGAACCAGACGCTGGAACGGCAACTTGCGGAGCAATAGTTCGGTCGACTTCTGATAACGACGGATCTCACGGAGCGCAACGGTTCCTTGGCGAAAACGATGAGTACGTTTCAACCCGGTTTCGAGTCCACTAGCTGCCTTCTTTGTAGCCTACAAAAGGAAGTTCAATTAGTTCTACAAACGCAAAACAAGAATAAGATACCAGTTGTTTGCGCGGCGCATTTCCCGCCACAGTTTTATGGCCAGAATTTGGTTGCTTCTTGGTACGAGCCATATTTGCTTAACGAGATCGAGAATACAACGGAAAGCGAGACAATAACTGGAATTTAAAATTACATTACTTACCACTTGAAAATCAATAAAGTTATAAATTTATTGTTGTAATAAAATGAAAGGTATATGTGATTTGTATGTAGGGTTGTCGACTCGACGCGTCGATTTCGACTTTTCACGTCGAAAAGTCGATATTTTTCGACTTTCGACGTTCGACTCGACCCGACGCGTCGAAAATTTCGACTTTCGACGTTCGACTCGACCCGACGCGTCGAAAATTTCGACTTTCGACGTTCGACTCGACGAGCCGAAAATTTCGACGCGTCGACAACCCTATTTGTATGAATAATTTGCTGTTCCGAAAATATGGAACACGCGCTTGTATAGCGCCCAATAATAGATGACTGATTAAATATGACAGCACAATTTATAATACAACAATCCGATACAACAATAACCGAACGAATGATCTCGAAGGAAGCGGTACAATACAATTATACAGATTTCCACTCGAGACAAAACCGTTTCAAATTACTCCTCACAACATCCATGTTTGCTAAATGCAGAGAAACCGAACCGAGGAGTTTGTAACCCTGGAATAGGTATTGCAGTAAAACTTTTATTCTACCCACAAATCATAAAAGAACATGAAAAAAAAATTAAAATATTTCTTCATATGGGCCAGCAAATTTGTAGGCAGCCTAAAACGTCTTTATTATTCTTGAAAATATCTGTATCTGGATTTTGAAGACACCCTCCCTTGTCGCGGGACAAAAAACTAGTGAAAATGTGGCGCAATAACTATAATCAAACCTCGATTTCGACACGTCTGGGGACCAACCCTAGTATGTCGTTAAATTGAGGTTTGACTGTCACGAATAGACAAATGTCATGCGACCAATAGCACGCGACATTTGCCACTATAGTGGTAAATTTCATGCGACAAAACACACAATTGACAATTTGTGGTTTCCGTTTGAGTGGGGTTGTCGCTTAGGGTGTCCCTATTCGGGTAATTGGAACCGAAACGTGGTTTTTTTCTTAGGTATCGATCCGGGCACCCGAAAACCCTACGTTTGAGTATGGGTTTGTGTTGAGGTTGAATTTGAATTTCGAGCTCAAATATGAGTTCCGATTCAAGCAAACTTTCACGCTCTTTTCTCTTTCCTTGTTTTACTTATTCCAGATTATCATAACTTTCAGGTTCTTTCGCCTTGCTGGTCGGTGTCAAGTAAATTCTCTAGTAAGAGTTTCTCTAATAAGACTTGAAGTTGGAGCCGTTAAAGTAGCAAATTCAACCAGCTGCTATGGATAATCCGTAGGTAAAAGAATGTATTTTAGGACATTTGGAAAAGGAGTGAGTAAATAGCTTTTATTAACAATCCAAGAAAATCACATTTGAATGGTTTGCACGTCATTTGCATGTCTGATATATCTTTACTAATTCATTAGGACTTGCAGGCAGCGAAGTGATTGGGCTGAAACAAATTATTATAACAAAAAAACAAAGTTTAACCCCAGTTTTACGACTTAAAATAATTTTTCTTAGCATATCTGGTAGAAATATAAAAAAATTTAATCCTGGGTTGTTGGTACCAAACGTAAGGTTAATATTTTTTTATTAAAACTATCCTTTTTAGGTAGTCTGTTGTCTGATATAATGTCTCTTCTATAATAGAATGGCGATCTCGGATAGTACGATGGGTCCTGCTACCCAGGTTTGTTGAAGAAGTCATATGAACAAAGCCTCTTGCAAAGTTTTGTTTTATATCTTTTCAGGGACTCAACGGAGCGACGAAAGCTATTAGGTCGAAAGAACGTTTTAGCAGCAAGAAACACTTAACAGATGAATGAGAGGGGATTTTGAAGGTTAGGAATTCTCGCTTAAAGTTTGCTTTGTTTATTCTAGACGTTATGTTGATAGTTTTGCAGCTTTTTTATTTTAGGAGTGTTGCGAAGGTACTCAATCTGCAGATGAACACAATCTGAGCCTAAGAGATGTTTCGAAAGTAGTGACGGATAATAATATATAATAAACCCCCTCCCCCAAAAAAAATACTTGGGTTTTTCAGGCAATTGACCATATAAGAAGCATTTTTCAGCATTTTTAAGGGATTAAGGGTTGTCTAGGGAGGGGAAAGGACAAATAAGGGGCCACTTTCTAAGAAGGGCCCACTCAGAAAAAAAAAATAAAATCTTGAACATAGCTTTGTCAACTGGGCTCTGCAGCATAAAAAAGCTCTGGCATGCATGCTATTTTCAGGTATTCAGAGCTTCTTCTCGAGTGATTTTTCTCTCAGGTATGGGTGTTTGCGCATCTCAACTCCGAGCTCCCGTCGCCCCCGTAAGGGGGCGAAGGGTAAACTTTTGGGGGGGAATAAATTTGTTGGGTAATCAATTTGAGGGAGGGGGTGGTATAAACCAATAGAGTCAATTTTATTATTTGTCAAAAGAATTATGAAAAGCACTTTTTGCCAGTCTTACGGGTAATAAGATGATTTACATGTTTTGTCCGGATCATTGGCGACACCAAAAACGGATGTGAAAGCGGTGCGAATGCGGAATTGTAAAGATAGGAATCCCATTGGAGACATCACTCCGTATCCAGTTAATCCGCATCCACATGCAAATTAATTGGGGGGTCAGTGAATATGTTTTTGAGACGTTTTTTAAGTAAATCGCCGGTGAAATCAGCCCACCATTTATTCTCGCGCCTTACAAACTGGTTGATGCAGCCATAACAGAACACATATCCGGAAACCGAAAGGGCTGTGTCATTTTCCCTCACTTTATAGCACAGCGGACATTTGCCCACATCCATTTGAAGAACATAAGTCTCGGGCACAGACTAAACTATTTGACTACACTATTATCACTATTTAAGCTACAGTATTAAACTGCATTCACATCACCCACCTTGTATGGATGTGAAGGGGCTACTCGCTGGTCGGCGCCCCCGTTCATGCTGCCATCCATGGAAAATAGTTGCTTGGCGAGACCTTCGTTTGTGTAAAAGTATTCCAAGAACTGGCAGAAGAATAGGCCATAGGAGAAAAGCTGGCTGAGAATAGAGGGAATGGACAGCACTATACGCCACAGTTTAGTTGCTATACTGGAAAGGATACTTTCTTCATTAAGTTCAAGTATTTTCTTAAACTACCCAGCCTTTTTCAAGTGCAAAGGAACACCTTCAAAGGCTTGAATGTCTTGAGGAGTAAGTCGTTCGAGCCGCACACCAGCCATCCACAGCCACGGCAATGGAATTGGATTATAGGAGAAGATGTATGCTAATTGGAAGAGTAGGCTGATCACCATCAAGGCTGATTTTAAGCGTGGGTAGATGCGCAAGAAGACATGCGAAAGCCATGTTCTCTGCAAACAAAGTAAGCTTGAAAATATGGCGAGAATATAAGAGGGTCTTTACTACAGTGCTTAGATGTTTGGCCTCCTTTGAAAGCACGTTAGGGATGGTCCGTTAGATTTGGCAGTGTCAAGCTGCATTGAACTCAACTAGTAAATGGTTCGACCACTCATTTTTTTAACATTTTATAACGGTGTACTGCCACTTCGTCACACTCGTTCAAGTTTTTCCCTGAAAACTTTAACAAAAGTCTTATATTTTGAAGAAATTGTTTTATTCCAAGGTCCTCCGAGGTCCAAAAGACCTCAGGAATCTAAACCTGAAAACAGAATTCCAAAAAAAAGCCTTGGTTGCTGAGATATGATCAAAAATGGAAGGGAGGAGGATAAAAACTATGTTCACGGCTGACTTTGGTCATATCTCAACAATTAAGCTCTTTTTTGGAATTCTGTTTTCAGTTTCAGATTCCTAAGGTCTTTTTGCGGTACTTCTGCTGTTAACGTCGCATATGGTTTTACGGGATTTTCAAAAGCTTTTATTTTTCTTTTGTTTATTTGTAAAAACAAGACTTTAGGCCTGTCGAAACTAGGGACGCCAAAACTCTCCACGCTCTTATCCAATGCTTTATTTTGCCTGGCACTACTATTAGTTCGGACTTCTGGTCTTCTTATGTCACAAGGTCTGGTGCTAGCTTAATTGAACAATTGCCAGAGGACTACCAACATTTGACGGTCAATCATTTTATTAATTTCGTTGATCCAAGCACCGGAGCTCACTCGCAATCAATTGAATCTTTCTGACAAAAATATAAGCTTCGTCATAAGAAAGAGTTTGGTACAGCAAGAGCACTTTATGAAAGCTATATTTCTGACTTTGTGTGGACAAGAAAATTCGCAGGACCCGAAATATTTTTCTTCATGGTCACAGATTAGTGAATTGTATGTTGTAGAATGCTAGATCTGTTGTTATAATGGGGGAATAAAAGTTTTGGTCGACCAAAAACCATATGGGACGTAAACAGCAAGTACAAGTACGCTTTTTGCCTACTAGAGGACCTCGGAAGAAAATAATTTTTTATATAGGATTTTTATTAACACTATCAAGAAAAAAAAATTTAAAGACTGTGACGAACTGGCCGCACCGGAACCCTGGATTGGGAAGGTGAAGAAAGCCAGAAATATTCAATTGCGATTCAAACCAACACTACTTTATATTGCCAGATCTGACCAGCCGTCTCTTATGCTTCGCTCACAATGAGGCGATAGCGACCGGTATTGTGCACAGACATTGGCTGTGGAGACGGGCGTTTGGCTGTGGTCGCTGAAAATTCATTGTGAACATAACATCGCCACGGCTCATTGCCTGTCGCCGTCGCCTCATTTGTGAATGGGCCTTAGTGTGGTGTCAATCCACACTTCCTGTTCCCGGGATTGTTTTTAAAGGCTTTTTGTAAAGCCACCCCCTCCCCTCACAACACTTCTTCCCGCCTCATTACACAGGGTGGTGCTGACCGCCCCTTCAAAGATGTTAGGGAAAATAATTCACGAGGTAAATTTCTAGAGTGTAGTAAAGAATATGCCTCTCTAAGCTTACGCTTTGAGCAGAAGTGTTGGCGAGCTTCTCTTTGAAAGCATCCAGTTTTTCTGAGAGATATGGCAATATCACCTAAAAATATTAAAAAGGTAGTTTTAACGATAAGGATAAAAATACTTACCAGAAAAAAGAGGGAGCGAAGGCGTTGGCGGAAAATGCTAAATGGTTTGCCAGCTCCATCGAGAAGCACTCGCTTCATACCATAAAAGTTTTCCGAGAAAGAGCCGGCTGAATTGACAAATGAAAGACATTGTGAATCACTTTAAAGCAGAAATGATATTTACAATAGCGCTTTAAATAGTGGTCCTCTATGATCAAGCTGAAAAGCGTATAAATCTCATCAAAGAACTTGTCCATCAGTCGCAAATGACGAGCATGAGGATAGCAAAGCTGAATAAACTAAACAAAAAGATTAGCTCTCCAAGTGAAACTACTCACAGCCAGTTTTGTTCTGACACAATTTTCTTATTTATCCCTTATTTTTTCAAATATTTTACAGAGGTTTTTACATAGTGACAGTCTTTTTAATTTAAAAAATCCTCCTCTTCGAAATGAGCCACATGACACAGCAAACAGCTAAGAAAAACTGATCACTAGTGCACTTGCGGCCCCTTTTCCTACTATTGGGTTGTTCAAAAAGTCATGCAACAGATTTTAAAATTTTATTTTAGCAAAAAAACAATAAATAATAACTACAACAACAACTAATTTAATCATCTGGGAAATAATCCCCTTCATATTCAATAACGAATCCCATATCTCTAAGATGATTCCATACCGATCCCACCGACTTCTGAAGAATCTCAATAAGCAATCGCAACTCTTCGTCATTGCTCGGCCGTCCACTTCTCTTCTCGTCTTCCAAATCATCCACGTCCTTCTCACCATTTCGAAATTTTTTGAACCTTCTTGCTGCTGTCGCATGGTCCACATATCCTTGTCCATAAACTTCATTAATTTCTGCTTCGGCTTTCCTTGAACTTATGGATTTGTCTTTGTCAAAAAGCCACAACAAAACTAAAAAAATTATTTACAACTTGAAAAACACATTTTTAAACTGTCGCATGACTTTTTGAACAACCCAATAATTGTAGCTAGTGTTTAAACGACTCCTAAGTAATTTCCCGAAAAACGATAAAAAGTTACAAAGGAAGCTGAAGCAGTGAAATTTTGTCACGCTCTGCTCTGATAACCGAAAAGTAGGAACAAGGCCTTCCAAAAAAATACCCACCTTAAAAATACTTTTGAGTCCAGGCTTTAATGAGGCCGTCAAACTTTGTTGTGCCAAAATATCGAAAATAGAAGGCAGTTGACCGTTATTGGCACCCGTAAAAGAAGACTGTGCTGCAGCGCCTGTGTGAATGCCACGAAAGGCGGCAGCTGAGGCTCCATTTTGACTAGTAGTTGGAATCATGATGAGATTATTTCAACGGCATTCATCTTCTTGAAAATATGCCTGTGGTTACAAATGCGGCAAAAAAAATTATTGAGTCAGCAACATATGCACAGCAAACAAGTTATTGGTCGTGCCAAATAAATATTTAAAAGTGCCGCAAAACATCAACAATGTTTAAATTTCTTTTTCCAAATACAGTTGACACTTATTGATCGGAACTTCTCTTTATCAAGCTATAGAGAAAGAGAAGAAGGGACTTGAGAATAAATAATCAATAAATGAATACAAACACCCACAAAACCGACAAATAATACCATTAGGAAGGAGAAAGAACAAATTTAGATGGAGGAAGACTCCAAAAAGTGGAGTACAAGCACTCTCTTTGGTTTTATCAATAATAATTTATTGGGTTTCTGGATTTTCGGGCCAAGGCACAAGGAAATGCAGAGATGGAATTTGTCCTTCTGCCTTCCCACCGTCGTCATTTCCATAGGCGTTCCGGTAGCTCTGGAATTTAAAAGTGACCGATTCATCAAAAGGCAGGTCGACGGTAACAGAATCTTGGCCATCCTTTCCCTGGAAAGTTTGCACACCGGTTTCACTCTGAAAATTAGTTAGAAAAATTTGAAAAGGTATTTAATTATTAAAACTTACAATGAAACGAATAGAAGCCACATAGGTGGTGTTGGCCGAGCACTGCACTGGTTCATCGAAATAAGCTACACAAGGAGAGGGATCACTCATTAGACCATTGAGGAACATATTGTTGGTTGCTAAGAAATTAAGAAGTTAAATTTTTAACCCTGTAAATATCCTCGCCCCTCAATTTCTTCCTTTTTTTTTCAAAAAATGAAAATCTAAAGGACCATAACTGTTGAAGACAATGGAAATAAGACAAATTCAAATGCGCGCAGAACACTTCTCTCTCATCTATCCATAATTAACCATTTAAAAAAGCGTGCCTGCGCCAGTTTTTCTCCACAATGCCCAAAAAGGTTTAAAATATGTCCTGTAATTACTTTGGAAACTTGAAAAACTGTTCTTTATTGACCATGAAATTTTTAGATGTTGAGTAATAGCGGAGAGACACTGGTGCCCGCGCATTCAAACGATGTCTCACGCCGATGACGGGCGTAAGCATGCCGCTTTTAAGACCTAATAATACTACTAGGCCAGTATACTAGGTTGGTATGACTTGAAAACATCGTTTGAATTTTCTAGTATGAAACTAGTACGACCTGAATATGCCTTTTACTCAAAAAAAGGTCAATTTTTGAGGAAGAAATTTTGGAAAGCGCTAGTAGAGCCAAATTCTCTTATAAAGTTATTCTGAGTAATTTACCTGAATGACAAACTGACGATCCATATATACAGGGGTCTACGACCGAAGCCAGCTAAAAAATAAGTTTTAGTGTACTGGTGAAATAAGTTTGAAGAGAAATTTCACTTGGATCTCCACTTGGCAGCTCCAATCCGCCGGTGCTTTATCATCGACATAAGCAATGTGTGGCTTGCTTATTGGCGCCATTCCGTATATACCTTGAAAATTGACGGCTATGCATGAACGGCTTTATATAAATCGACAACAAACCTAAGCCTGAGATGAGCACATCACGACTTGCGGTAAAGCTAAAAAGCATCACATGCATTATGAAAGAGTTTATGAAAAATCTTCTACCAGATCTTACTTTCACGCCTGTAATTCCCATTTTAATTGCGCTGGAGTGGAAGAAAAAATGAAAAAATGAGTTACTTGGAACATCTTTTGGAGCTAAGAGCAGAGAATCGAGTAGCAACGTGTTTGGAACGGGAGCAACAACGAAAACCACTCGGGTAACGACAGTATGGACGAGGCTTAACCGTCAAATGTAGAAAGACTTCCGCAATTTCTTCACAGTTTAGAAGTGATGAGCTGGCTGGAACAAAACCAAATGATACAAGTAAACCGAGAGGCAATGGCCAAAGCCTACCTGCTTGTCCAAACTCATTGACATTCATCAGCGGGAAGCGAACTAACCGAAGAGCTGGTCCAAGGCATGCACGCAAATTGTCGACAGTTGGCATAATTTCCCGACGCTCACATTCAGCTTCTGCCCATGCTTTTGCGGCGTGAAAAATAATGAGTTCACTGGTTGGATCTGAAAAAAGCTTACTTTTAGAAATCTCCCTGAAAATGTCAACACGGACCTAGTTGTGACCGGCTCAACACTTCCATCAATGTATCACGGTCGATTTCAGTGACACTAGCCGACTGCAACGCGATATCTGAAAACTTTTCAGTGTCAATTCACTATCTGGGGTGCATACGTTTAAGCAAGACTTGTTATGATTTACTCGGGTATTAAAAAAAAACTCCCACCCTTTATTTCCCAACTTCGACTTATTTGTTTCAGGCTGCGGAGGGTGTGGCTGATAAAACAATTTTTCCATTTCATAAGACAAAAGGGCTTGTTGAAGGGCTTGAGTGAATTTCGAGAAGTATATTTTTTTGCTTACCCTTACTTTTTTATCAAAACAAATGTGCCGAGGTGGCACGGAGATGTAACACGGTGGAGTTCTCGGCCTGTTGGTAGATAGATTTTTACCTTTTATAAATTTTTGCGTCAAGAATTTCTTCGCAGTTGAAACTTGGCGCTTGCGATCATTTCCTTTGCTAACCGGGTACTTCTGCTGTTTGTTGATCCCCTCAAAATTAATTTGTAAAAAATATCTGCCTTATCTTTCTTTGTGTACTTCTCTATTTTGCGATCAATAAGCCGTTTTTTAGTTCGTTTCTATTGTTTCCGCATCTGTTTTCTGAAAAATGAGAGAGCCTAAATATTTCTAATATTACAATAAATTTTGAGGGGGTGGACAAACAGCACAAGCACCGCTAACCGGACGTCTCACATAGAAAATCCCATGGAAGGAGAAGAAGCACATAATATTCTTTTCACATGAGCTCATGTGGTCGCTTGTTTATAAAATCATGGAGGCATAACAAACCTGTGTTTTTGTCTATCATATCAAAACACTGCTGAAGCAGCATTTCTTCTTGAAAAAGTCGAGCCTGCGACAACAAACACACAGCATTGTCAGCAGAAAGCCCATTCAACAAATAGCGCACACACTCAGCCACCAATGAGCGTAGATCATACTTTTTTGCTGCAAAATCAGCAATATTTGAAAATGATAACTCTATATTTATTAGGGCTCTTAGCAAACTTTTATTAAGCTCTTTTTGAAATTCTATTTTCAGATTCGGTTTTCTGAAGTCTTTTTGCCTCGTGGGCAGTGTTTTCAATAATCAGAATAAGAATCAGAATGGTTCATAAGCAGAATTCAAAGTCAGATCAGAATCAGAAATCAGAAGCAGAAATTTTTGAAATGAGAAACAGAATGATGAAAATTTTTCGAAGTCAGAATCAGAATCATTCTGCTTTTGATTCTGACTTTGAAATTTTCTGCCTTTCGATTCTGCTTCTGACTTTGAAACATTTTTTAATTCTGACTGATTCTGATTAGTTTTCTGATTCTGAAATTTATTTCGGCTATCTTTCTGTTTTTTCTTATCACTTCTTCATAAACGAAAAAAAGTAAACATTCGATGTTTGACTATATGTTGAGGGTGGACTATATATTAATGGTTGACTGTATATTGAGCATTGACTGTATATTGAGCATTGACTGTATATTGAGGGTTGACTGTATATTGAGTGTTGACAGTTCTGATTTCTGATCTGACTTTGAATTCTGCTTATGAACCATTCTGATTTTGATTCTTATTCTGATTATTGAAAACACTGAATCGGAGTTAGAATTAGAAGCAGAATCGAAAGGCAGAAAATTTCAAAGTCAGAATCAAAAGCAGAATGATTCTGACTTTGAAATATTCTGCCTTTCATTTTGAATTTCAATAGCAGAAATCAGAATCAGAATAATTTTGACTCTGACTTAGAAATTTTCTGCTTTTGATTCTGACTTTCAAAATTTTCTAATTCTGCTTCTGACTTTGCCATTCTGATTCTGATTATTGAAAACACTGCTCGTGGGGTGTCTAATAATAAAAAGATCCTTTCAAAAATGAGTAATGTAAATGACTATATGGAAATTGTAGAGAAACTATATGGAAACAAACCTCCAATTCAAAATCGTGTTTTTGGCATTGTGTTTTTGACCTACATTTTCGTATGACTCTAAGGCAAGTCGCCACGCAAATTGTAGCTGAAACAATAAGCTACACTTTAATTGGTAGCTTGCCTAAGACTTGTCTAGAAAAAGTTGCCCAAAAACACAATGCCAAAAACACGATTTTGAATTAGAGGGGGGCACTTATTAGAGAAAATACGGTAATTACTGTTTTTTAGATTAGCAATTCAAAAGGTGAATGAGACATGAGACAAAAGAGGTATAAACCTGCATAAAGAGTGTGCATCACATTGTCATCGTTGAGTGCTAGGCCCTTCACATCAAAATTACTGTAGATATAACCAATCATAATATTGAAAGCATTTGGCGAAATATCAGGTACTCGTACTACTTCCACATCCGACAGTTCATGAGTAGTTGGCTGTACGCCGCCATCCACTCTTTTCGCTGATACCATATTGTTATTGACATTGTTTATAATTTTTCGCTGCAATTTAGAAGGAGGAGAAAAAGAGGAGAAACTGTCGAAGTTGAAGGGCTCATTTCGCAAATTGACAGAGGGAATGGGTAAGCCGTTTGCCGGTGTAGTATCATTTGCATCCTCCTCCTCTTCACCTTCTTCTTCATCCTCTTCCACATTGTCTTCGTCAACTGAAGAGGAAAAGCTGTGGGACAAACAGTCAGAAGCCGTGCAAATGGAGTTGTTTGCCTCTTCCTCCACTTCCCCACCTATTGGAAGTGGTTGGTTGCTGGTCTTAGGGTCATTGGAACCATAGGAATTGTTGTTTGTTGAGTTGGATACGCGATTTGTAGAGGTATTTGAAAGACTTCCGTAAAACATGGCGTTGAACACGGTTGAGCTGCACCCCAACACCAATTTGTGGGCAAGTAGACGCTATAAGTAGACTACCGTATAACCTCTATTAATCCTCCCCCCTCTCTCGTCACAAAGGTCGGTAGTACAGCTCAACCACCCGACAATTGGGTACTGGCACCATGCTCAAAAATTTAGCAGAGATTCAGGGCTATATTTTAAGTAGTGTCACTACCCAATTGTCGAGTGATTGAGCCGTAAAAAATGGTTGACCACCGACCGTCGTGACGAGAGAGGAGAGGACATCATTAGAGGTTTTACGGTAAGTGCCTAAATTGTGAAAACCCACTTTCTATGACGAAAAAGTGTAGAAAATGGCTTTCTTATCGTTTTTAGCGTATAAGAATTGCTAAGGAATGGTTAAAACCTCTTAAATTGAGCAAAACGGACATGATCTGGCATGGGACCCCAGGGTGCATACCGTATTTCCTCCCCCCCTTATTTAAAATCGTGTTTTTGGCATTGTGTTTTTGACCAACTTTTCCTAGACAAGTCTTAGGCAAGTTACCACTTAAATTGTAGCTTATTGTTTCAGCTACAATTTACGTGGTGATTTGCCTGAGAGTCCTACGGAAGAAGTAAGTTAAAAACACAATGCCAAAAACAAGATTTCAAATCGGGGGGAGGAAATACCGTATAAAATAAGGCACCTTAAATTCAAGAAAGTGTGTTTGTGGCATTGTGTTTTTGACCTATATTCTACTAGTGTCTTCTGGAAGCATTGTATACCAAAATGTAGCCTAAATTATAAGCTACATTTTGGTATGCAATGCTTCCAGAAGACACTACAGTCGTCTCTCGATATAAGAGCACCCATTGGGACCGACAGTTTGTGCTCTTATAGCGAGAGTGCTCTTATAGCGAAGGTAAACTTTGTCTGTTTTACAGTCTTTATCGGCCAACCAAATTTTTTTTTAGTGCTCTTATACCGAGAGTGCTCTTATAGCGAAGTGCTCTTATATCGAGAGTCGACTGTAGTAGAATATAGGTCAAAAACACAATGCCACAAACACATTTTTTTGAATACAGGGGTGCCCGCCTATTAGAGTAACTACGGTATGATAAGTACCCGCATGAAAATTTGAAAAAAAAAACACAATTTTTGCATATTACCCAAAAAAAAAGACAAATAAAGCAAGACAAATCAGTTTTTGAAGTGGTGTAAAATGTCCAAAAAGTCAGGAAAAATTATCTGCATTTATTTGGCAAACTACCTCCTGTTCATCGCCCACTACAAACACAACATCACAGCCGATTCCTTTGAGCCGAAACTGATTTAGTCGCATTGTGAGAGGGTTATTATACTCTGTGTCCTGCAAAAAATAATTCTCAAAATACTCAAATAGAAGATAAGAAACGAACACCTTCATTTGTGCATTGTAAGGATGACATTGATCTAGCACACATGTTGACTGCTGCTGATTTTGAGCATTTTTATAGCCAAACAACCCACTTTCTGTTTCCAATCCTTTCAAATCCATAAATGCTCAAATATGGCTCAAACTTAACGGGTATCTTAACAAAATAAGTGGTCACAACTGCGTAGTCCTGTGTCTCCTTTTCCTAATAAGGTATAAACCAACTCAATGTTGTTGGAAAATGGTGAAGATGTAGGTTTTTGAATGAAGCAATGAGTATTTTCCTTATACCCTGCCTTTTTCCAACAACATTAGGTCAGTTGATAGACCATTGAAAAAAAGGGATTTAGGGCTATATTCCGCAAAAAAAATTAGAATAAGTCATTGGAAAACAGCTGAGAAAATTAAATTTGAAAACATAAAAATAGGTTTGACTAGGTAAATCAATACAGTCGAACCTCTCTATAAGGATCACCCAAAAAAGTTGGATCCACAGTTGGGTCCGACCAGTGTTTTCAAAAATGACTTGTCATTTAGCTAAAATGACTGAAATGAGTTGTCATTTTGACAATGACTCTAAATGACAGTGACAAGTCAAGTCATTTTCAGTCATTGTCAAAATGACAAGTCAATTTGACTGGAATGACTTAAATGACTGTGATGTTAGAGAAGACATCTTAAAAAATAATAAAAGTTAAGTCTATCCGATAAAAATCATATTGAGTCAACAAAATGATCGATATATATTTGAGTCATTCCAATCATTTGAGTCATTCCAATCAAAATGACTTGTCATTTAGCTAAAATGACTGAAATGACTTGTCATTTTGACAATGACTTAAAATGACTTGACTTGTCATTGTCATTTTAGACGTTTGGCTAAATGACTTGTCATTGTCATCGATGACTGTCATTAAAGTCCGATGACAAGTCATTTTTGAAAACACTGACAAATTTTGACATCTTTTGCCCAGTTTGATATTGATGTCTCTAGGGCAAAAAATCGCAAGGATTCTTAATTTAACTGTTGTTTTTACACAACTCAACAATTTCGCCTTTTAAAAACCCAACTTCGATTTAACGGACTCATTTTTCTAAAAAGGTGTCCGTTAAATCGAGGTTTGGATTTTTTGAAGGTAATAATGTTGTCTTTTTGAAAAACGACTGGCAAATTCAGAATCCTTGCGATTTATTGCCTTAGAGACATCAATATCGAAATTGGCAAAATATGTCAAAAATTGAGGAGAAGAAAATGGACCAGTTTCGGAATTCGCACCACAGTCAATTTCGGTATACACACTCCAGTCAATTTCAAAAAAAAAAAAAATCAAAAAGAAAAAATGAGTTTTAAAAAGTTTTCAGTACTTAATTGACTGGGATCATCCCAGTGGGATGTGTATACCGAAATTGACTGGGGCGTGGATTCCGAAATTTAGCCAAAAAAATGGTCGGACCTAGGACCTGGCTGTGGATCCAACTTTTTGGGGTGATCCTTTAAATGGACTATCAAAGGTGTCGCCGATGCATGGCTATATCTTTTCATGTAAGAGTGTCAAAGTTAACGTGGATCACCTAGTTCTTACTTTTTAACTTTAGCTAGAGTCTTCTTGACCGGCTTCCACACTTTTTCATGGCAGAAAGGCATAACAAAGGAGCTCAATAGATGCGGTACAATTTTGTCGACTTTTTTTTAGCATTTTTTGCCGTTTTTGACCGTCTTAATAAGCAAAAACACGGATAGATTCATACAGTCGAACCTCGTTAAACTGGCACCCCTAATTCAAAAAAATGTGTTTGTGGCATTGTGTTTTTGACCTATGTTTTGCTGGTGTCTTCTGGGCATGTTATATACCAAAACGTAGCCTAGAATCTAAGCTAAATTTTGGTATATAACATGCCCAGAAGACACCAGCAAAACATAGGTCAAAAACACAATGCCACAAACACATTTTTTTGAATTAGGGGTGCCAGTTTAACGAGGTTCGACTGTAACAAAAACAATAAACAGTTATAAAAAAGAAAATTTACTTGCCAGCACAGAAACGATAGATAAAATCCTTTTCTCTTTCAAAAAGAGGAACACCTCTGAGCTTTTAGAGATTAACAATGTAGAGGGTTTTTGAAACGGTTGATCCTGCACAACAGCAAAGGAACACAAAGGGCCAGCACGATGAGGTTGTCCTTAGTGCTGGTGTTCACATCCACTAGCTGTCCCTTTGTTTTCCAGCCAACTAAAGTTTTTTTTTTTTGTTTTCAGCAGAGAGATGACAAGTGAGAGGGTTGAGTCATCCTTTCTCTATCACTTGAACACCTTGCACTCTTCTCGCCCGAGTTTATCAGCTGATGGCCAGATGCACACAAAACATTATAATAATCAAAGTGCTTGGAGTGATTTAAATGATGAGAACACCTCCTGCTTCCAGCTAATACCACAAGACAAGTGTCTTGCAAGACTCGATCAGCCCCATCGGCTGATCCCATTACCATTGGTTGGATGATTCAAGACTAAACAAGTGCGTTCTTTGCTCTCTAATCTTTAGTGGAAGAAAATTGCTTATAGAGTTAGCTTTTGTGGAAATTCTGGCGCAAAAACAATATTGTTTTTAGATAAAAGAGTGAGATCAAACATCTGTTTATCCGACTGGATTAGGCTTAGAGTTATCTAAAAGACCGATTAAATGACCATTTTCTAAAGATTATTGAACGAATGGATGTCGATGAACTGTTACAAGTTAACTAAAAGAGTTTTTTTGTGAAAAATAAAAAGGTAGATACGAATATAAGAAGGAGGGGCCAACGGCAGGCCTGTGTTCCTCCACCTCCGACCTCTGCCCCTAGAAAATTTTCCTCCGGCCCCTGTTACCATAGCGGAAAATCTTATTGGAGTGCTTCTAAAGTTAATGATGTAGTATGTTATGCACAATGACCTACTTACTTAAATATTGTTTCTTCCCCACCGGCCTCCGCCCCAAAACTTTCTTCCTCCGGCCTCCGCCGTAGGCCGGAGGAGTTGGGCTCCCCTCCGGAGGATTCAATTACGAGGGGTCACACTATGTGGAGGGCACGCTTTTCACAATTTCTTTGACTTCTGGCAAAATTGAGGTTTAAAAAAGTACATTGTATCGAGAGCTACACCACATCGAGGGTTGAGATCATATGTATCATTGTAAATACGGGTTAAGAGCAAAAAATTAAAGATGCAAGCCGGTTTTTTCAAAACTAGTTATTTGAAGGGTCCGTTTGTTGGTTGTTAATAATAATTTTGTTCATTTGGTCTCAATTTCCCCTCTAGGCTTTCCTAAAATTTATGGCAAAAATGTTTTGAATACCATTCCGAAGATTTTTTGAAAATTCATTTCGAAACCAGTTCCGACAATCTCAATTATCAGATGCAGTCCTGATACAAAACGTTATGCTGTACAAATGTCAAAACTTGTGGCACACAAGTTTCTTGCTCTTCATACTTATAAAACCGCTAGCTGTTCCACTTTTTGCCAGCGTCACCTAAACACTAAAAATTTCCCAACAAACAGAGGTAATTTTATCCTAGCCAATCATATCATCAAAAAAAAAAGAGAGATGTCTCTTGTGTCCAGCAACCAAGTGGTGCCAGTCAAACGACCCATCGGAAATCATTCATCACTATTGAGAGGTAGTTCTGTTGCAGCTTGCTAATAACATATGTTTTAAGAAATGAAATTTAGAAATTATCGGCGACAAGTGATGATTCTGAATTGTAAAATTCGGTCAAAGCAAAATTATGCCGCCAAATTTCTCCCCGTATTCTCGCCGTTGCTGCCAGGACTCAGGACAACGTTGCGATGATTTGATCTGGTGAAGAGTCCTCCAAATTCAGCCTTCTAAAATCTAAATTTGTTATGAGCTGTGTGCTGTTATTTTTTTGAACTTTATAGATAAAAGTGCGCTTTTTGACCCTTTTTCAAGTGACTTTTCGGTACCCTCTTTTTGTCTAATCGAGACAACCTTTTTTTGTTTGAAGACATTTTTCTGCTACAAAACGATATATTATTACATGCTTTGAAAACAAAATAAAATAAACGTTACATATAAAAGGACCAGCAAAACATCTTCGCCAAAATTTCAAATGTCAAAGTACAAAAAAATGGTTATTATTGCAAAACCAGAAAAACCGCAATAGTCAATCAGTGTCCATGTCAAAATCTTTGCAATAATTTCCGTCATGAGCCGAGTCATTTGCTTCCATTTTTTGCACTCCTCGCTCAGAGACGATTGTTTCTTGCTGTGTGATTTGCCCCCAATCTCGCCCGAGATAGCGAGGAATAAAGGTGGCAAAGAAGTGAAAGAGGTCTTGACTCGACCGATGGTTGTCCATTACAAAAATACAATGCATCTGATCATCCTCGAAATACAACTGGACGTTGAATTTCAGCCCCAACAAGTCCGCATATTTTGACCGTATTTCCAGAGACACCTCAAAAGAAAAAAAATTAATGAATTTTTTTTTTAAACAGACCTCACGTTCCAATTGCAATGGATCCAGCTGAAGAGATTTGGCAGAAATTTGACGCCTGATTTGTCTTCGGCCCGTCCAAACAGGAAATTGGGCCACAAATTGTAGAAGATAACCATCACCACACAGCAAAGCGGCATCATACTCTTCAACACAGCGACGAGTTCTTTTTTTGTTTGGTTCCTGAATTTCTTCCAGCAAAAGCACATCCTTTATAATTGAGATAAAATTCTGAACGATCAGATTGGGCGATCGTTCATGCCCCACATCGACGGTTACGACCTGTGCTGGAAATTAGATAATGGATTGATTACTAACAATTAACTACGGTTACCTGAATCGCGAGGCTTTTTTTTTAAAGCACATTGTAGACGAATAGCCTCCAATTGGAAAAGACTAGCCAAATTTTCAGGATCATTTTTTAGCACAGTGATCTACAAAGAAATATACGGACACTCAAGCAGCCAAACAACACCAATATTACCGAGTACATCAAGTTTTGGCGCATTAACGAAATGTAACGACTAGAGATATTCGACGCCACGTTGTGAGAGAGTTCCAATGGATCTTGCACATTTACCAGAGAAAATTTGAATTTAGAAGCGATTCTGGCATCTTCCTGGAGGTTGAAAAACCTATTCTGGAAAGCCTCCCTGGAATAAACGACTGCGTCCTTTATACAATGGATACTGGACGACTGAAGTGAATTGTAGAGGAAATTGAAAAACCCCTAAAGACCACATTAAAGTAAAAACCAGTCGATTAACAGGAAAGATCGGCACCGTCCAAAGATTAGCAAGTTAGAAAAAGTTTAGGAGGAAAATTTTTCATACGTCCTTACAAAATTATGTTTGTGTAAAAATGGAAGAATTCCCTAGGTTTAGGTAGTAATCGGCACATGCACACACTCAAACCTCAATTTAACGATGGATTAAATGTTTAATTGGCAAAACCATTAAGTTTTCTAAAAACTACCGTTAAATTTATAACCCTTACGATTTTTTGAAGAGAAGATCCAATTCCAAAATTTACAAAATATGTCAAAAATAGGCTCAGGCTTAGTGGTGAAAATCAACGTTAGTGGTTAATCACTTTCTGAGATGTCGTTGAATCTGGGTTGACTATATTCACATATTCACATGATCAAAACAAAGAAAAAAGCAGGACAGAACTGAGAGAGAAAAAAAATTCGGACCACAATATTTTCAGGCGACCTTCTTATAATCAAACCAAAATGTCGTCTTTGTAGTGCTTTACTTTTCCCTAACTTAAGATTAAACCATTTGAAAAGAGACATTATTTTTGAAAGAATCCCAAGGGTCAGCCCACTAACTTTTGGAACAACTAATATCAAGGTAAACAAGTTTTTAAAACGCCGCCTAAAAGCTTTTAAACAGTGAATTGGCTTGGTCACTTTCCAACTCACCAACCCCTGGAAGACTACAACTAACAGCAAACCTTGAGTAACTGCGTGATGTATTGCGGGCGTAAATCAAAGAGTTGCATCTCATAATCAATACACCATCCCTGCACCCTTTTTGAGTTTTGTTTGATACGAACTGCTGGGACCAAGTTGCGAGACTGAAGAAATGATATCATCAATAGGGAGAGCGTGTACGAGTTCCACTCGGCACTGGGATGCGTCTTGTCCGTGGAGAAAATCCCAGAAACATGCGCCCAAAGTTTCACGAGAAAAATCAATTTACGACAAATTCCTCAAAAACCACTTGTGACAAACCATCTCACAAACGAAAAACTTCAAGACTTACCAGATAGATCAGCATCGACGACGTGACGAATGAAATTAGCTTTTGCTTCACCAAGAATATTTTGCATTGACAGTTCGCACAGTATACATGGCTTCCGAAGAAAAAACCGGACTACAGGACACCTAAACGTTAACATCTCTAAATAAGAATTCAATTCAAACCAATTACCTAGCATCAGGAGCGGGGATTAAAAAACAAATAGAGTTAGATTCCTTCCTGTACAAATTTATGATCCTGTTTACAAGGCGTGCTTTTTCTGTAATGTTAAGAATTAGCGTATAACCTCCACTAATCCTTCTCTGCCCTAGTTGTCATGACGGTCGTTAGATGACATCCACATCACTGATTATGGTGTCAGTTCCAAAATATTAAGTGGTTGAGCCGTAAAAACGTTGAACAGCAACCGCAGTGACGAGAACAAGGGAAGGATTAACAGAAGTTGTAGAGCAATGGAATTGATAAAAATGAAGAATTACCGTGATTCGATAATCGCAGAAAGGTCTCTGTAGAAATTGGATTTGCTAAAACGTCTCGAATATCAGACGACAGGGCACTCTTAGCTTTAGCAGATCCCTGATCGCAAGAAGTTGAAGAAGAACAACACTGAGAGCAGTCATAGTTGCCTGAATCGCTGGTATCATCCGGCAGTAGAAGCGTAATATCCTGCACAGCAAATTAATTAAATATCGCCATTTCAACTGAGGAAAGATGCTTACAAGATCTGAAGTTACAAATCCAAGGCCAGTAGCAGAAGAACCGAAAATTTTGACCAAAATCTTAGAAGCAAAAAATCTCTGCAGAAACTCCTCTAGACGATTTGCAAAAGTTTGTCTCTCTAAAGCCTAAATTTTTTTTGTAAAATAGTATTGAACATTCTTTAACCGCAGTAAACTACCATCTCAGGCGTCATGCCAAAATTTTTCATAAGCTCATCAACCTGAGAAGAAAAATCTTTCCCTTTTACATCGCTGAGACAATTCACAACGTCAACCGAACACAGTGTATGGATTAATGGCTTCGAAGCAAAATCCATCTTCCTCGGCAACACGTTAACAAGATCCTATAAAAAAGATCGATAGGACATTTAGGGGTATGGTGTTCTCGTAAAAATACAAGTTTTTTTTTTTTTTTTTAGCGAAATGCCCCTGCAGCGATACTTGTGAGGCAACAAATCTATCCCGGATCTCAAACAAAATTACCTTTCCAATCTGAAGTTTTTTCATCGAATTTATAAGATTGTTCGCCACGCTAGCATCCCTGAATTCCACAATCGCATAGGAGGAATTCTGCCTGTCAACAATGACCCGATCTATTTTGCCAAATATTTCGCATGACTTTTCGATGAGGTGCTCATCTGTGGGATTATGGAACTTAGAAAGAAATACGGATCGTTCCGCTATCTGCTCCAATGCCTTCTTCTGTTCAAGGTTTCGGAGATGTTTTTTCCTGGATTTTGTACAGTTAACAGAACTTATAACCGAGATGGAGCTAAAGAGGCTTACCCAGCCAAATGTGCTTCCAGCAAAACTGGTGAAGAAATTGAACTGATACCACACAGATCACAACCGAAAGCCATATCTACTAAAGCAGAAATTGTCTAACCTATGAACAGAGCTCAACACACTTCGCAAGCGGTTCTCACCGTTACATTTATACATCAAAACCAAAGTACATCTCGAGAACTAAAACCCTTGACAGGCAATTAGAAGCATAGAATAATTTTTATTCAAACAGTTACTAATATAGGGGTATGCAACATATTACTTTTAATAATTCTGCATCTCATCCGATTTTTGCTGGCCTCTCTTCCAATCGTTATATCGCTCCCACTCTCTTTGCCTACCATTTTTTCCACTTAAGCGAAACTGTCTTCTTTCCTCCAGGTATTCTAGAGTAACCTTTTGACGAAAATCTAAGTCGTTGAACCTGAAATTTACGAGTGAAAAAGTAGTGCAATACAATGATGAAGTTAAGTTTTTAATCATAACTTAATTTTCTTATAAGTAGCAATGCTGAACCTTAACTTACATTTTCATTTTGCAGTCATTGAAAGCATCACTCTATAAAAGAATCGTTTTGATTAATTACCTTGACACTAATGCAAATTACTAACAGCAGGTATGCATCGCGAAAATTGATTCCAGCGATTTCCCTCATTCATGCACTTCATGTAGCGCAAATAGCTCTCTCGGCATTCATGTTTCTCAATTTGTTTGTTCATACGCTCAGGAATAAGCCCGATAGCTTCAATTTTTCGAAGACTTCTATCATCAGGATTTCCTAAAATGCCAAATTTACATAATAGAAAGCGACGAAAAAACAGGCTTAAATACCAATATTGGCTGGCCCACCGCTAAGAGACTGAGGAACAACTGATTTCTCAATGCGATAACGCTTTCCATTACTGTCAACCAAGATAGTACCCTGGGAAAGCAGTTTTTTATTCGAAAAACTATTTGTACTGCCTAGCTAGAGAATCATACCCGCTTCAGATGAGATAAATCATCGGTTTTCAGCACTGTTTCCGAGGTTGATTCAGTTCGCATTTCATTGCTGTCCATTGATAAGCACTAAATAAAGCGTGGTATTATAAGCTAAGGGAAGATTGATTTATGAAATTTTTACATTTTCGTCGAAAACTAACTTCAAAATAGAGAGGCGGAACGCCAAAGGCGGCAAAATGATTTTTGAACAAAACCTTTCGGAGCTTTTGCTACAAAGTAAATACAGTCAAACCTCGATATAACGAACCCCTGGGGACCAGCTAAAATGTTCGTTATATCGAAGGTTTCGTTATATCGGGGTCCATTATATCAAGATTTGACTGCGTAACAAACCCCTGAGGACCAGGCAAAATGTTCGTTATATCGAGGGTTTCGTTATATCGGGAGTTCGTTGTATCGAGGTTTGACTGTAATTTACTTTAAGTGCTCAAATACTTTCTCCAAGTCCAACGTTAATCTTATTCATTCTCTTCGGCATTTCTCACAATCCTTTTTACCATTATCTTTGTAAAAGTTGCTATTCGACGATAATAAGGAAGTTCTTCGTTCAATATGAATCGCTCTGCCAGAATTTCGAAAGCTAATCGAAACATGCAGGAGAACAAGGAAAACAACATTAATCTCAAGCGCAAAGAACGTAAGTTTTTGTAGAATGCGTATTGTTTTGGTAGTTTGAGATTTAGAGAAGGAATTGGCCAAAAAAATTGAGGAGCTCAATGCTTTGGAAAACGAAAGCGAAGACGCTCTTTTCAATGCCATCGAACTTCGAGAAAATGTGACAGCGAAAGCAACAAAGATGTGGAATCGAAAGTTAGATGAAGAATTCCAAATGCTGGTTGGTTTTTTCTCGTCCTAGCAAAGAATGTGATTTTTCTCAGCCTTTTTTCTTAAGTTGAATTTCGAATTTTAATATTTTACAGATCGACTTGGTCTTTTATAGCAATTCTTTGGCAAATCAAACATTTTTTTGAAAAAAAAAAATCACAATGTGCCTTAGCTTTCTTGAAATTTGAAAGTTTTTGACTTTTTGTTGTGTCAGTCAAAGGAAGGGCGTAGTTTGAGGCTGCCATCAGATTTCTGAGATTTTTTTGTTAACTGGGGTGTCTCAGAACAAAAAATCCTTTCAAAAATGAGCACTGTAAATAAGTGACCGTGTAACAAATTTTCGTGTAAATTATGGTGTGCAGCCGTAAGAATAGAACTTTAAAATTTAACTTACAAAAAAGTTTTGCTCTTTCGGAAGAGTACACTGTAATTTTCGGGTCGCCATGATTCGGTAGGAAAAGATCGAGCCAGACAGAATTTTCGTTCCGCGTTTGAACATTGATGATTAGGGAGTTTTTGGACCGCGGCACTGCTCTTTTGCATGCAACTAAGACATATTTTTCCTTGTTTTTTTCATCCTTCCGATGCTCCCAGAAAGCCTGTTTGATGTCTTAGGCCGCGAAGTGGCCAAAAAATAGAAAAATTTTAAAAAATTTGAGTTTAGAAATTCGTCTGACTCGATGTTGTCCGACGCGCAACCCGCAATTTATCCGTAACCCTTGAAAGTGATAAGATTTTTTGAAACCCTCTTTTATTTGCTAAATTTTTTCTTTAGCTCCAGACGGAAATTGAATTGGATGCAAAACCGGTTCCGAAGGAAAAATTCGATGAGGTTGAGGACATGATAAAAACGTTCACGCGTAAAACCAAGGATACTCTCAAAATGCAAGAAAAAATTGAAAAGGTGAATTTTTGAACATTGATGATTGCAGGGGTAACTAGCATTACATTTAAATTTCAGGTATTCTCAATGTATTCATATTGTTTCACTTAATTCATTGCCTTTAGCTGGTGTCACAGAAGATGGAGCTCAAAAAATACATTGATGACAGACTGGCGACTATCACCGAGATTTTTGGAAATTAATGTCTGAAATAATTTAATCTCTTCGTTCCGCGTTGGAAAAACAATTAATTATCACTGCTCAGCTCTATGACTTTGCGAAACAAAAATTTAGTTGTTTAATTTTTGTTGTAAAAGACAGGAGCGCCAAAAAATCATTTCAATCCGTACAAAATAATAAACAAAGTACAGTCGAACCTCGTTAAATTGGCAGCCCTAATTCAAAAAAATGTGTTTGTGGCATTGTGTTTTTGACCTATGTTTTGCTGGTGTCTTCTGGGCATGTTATATACCAAAATTTAGCTTAGATTCTAGGCTACGTTTTGGTATATAACATGCCCAGAAGACACCAGCAAAACATAGGTCAAAAACACAATGCCACAAACACATTTTTTTGAATTAGGGGTGCCAGTTTAACGAGGTTCGACTGTATTAAGCGGGCACCCTCTAATAAGCGGGCACCCTAGCTAATGAATTTTCGGCTCTTCCTGATTCGTATATTTCATTGTGTTTCCCAATAAAATTTGAATTATGATACGAGAAAAGGCCGAAAATTAAGCGGGCACCCTCTAATAAGCTGACCCCCTAGCAAAGGGTCGAAAAATAAGCGGGCATGCCCGCTAATAGAGTAAATACGGTATTTATCCCGTCAAATTGCTTCAACTTGACTATCTCGGCTGTTTTACAACAAGTTTTTCCAATTTTTTTGTCCAGTGTCTAGCTCTGGATCTGCTCTTTCTAATGCAACATCAGTTGACTCAACATTGCTGAAAAAAGCAGGAGAAAAAGGTATTTGAATGTAACAAGAGATCATCCCGTAAAAGATCTTTTTCACTAACTTCTTCCACCAACCTTGAATCAACTAATGCTGCATTAGAAAGAGCAGATCCAGAGCTACACACTGCACAAAAAATTAGAAAAACTTGTTGCAAAACAGCCGAGATAGTCAAGTTGAAGTAATTTGAGGGGATAAATGAGTAATTTGAGGGGAGAATTTGAGCCATTAGAAATTTGCCGAACTGGTAAAAAAAATTCAAAATTGCCTAGACTCGAGAGTGTTCGAATGTTTAGATCTTTTAATTTTTCCTGTGTCCCTAAAGCCTTAGAGTAATTGCCTTGTCTACACATGCACTATTTTTTGAGGGAGGGGGTCTTTATTTCGTACACCTCCATTACCAGGAGGGACAGCTCGTTTGTCCATAGTAATTATTTGTAGGTGTGAGTATTGTGCCCTAGAGTATTTTGGAAATCCCGCACAAGGTGTGTCCTGTCAGAAATGTGTGTGCAACGGCAATATTGACCCCAACGCCATCAACAACTGTGACAGAGTGAATGGAGAATGCAAGAAGTGCATCCTGCACACCTCAGGTTTCAACTGTGAGCGATGTGCAGCCGGCTATTGGGGAGATGCCTTGGCAGAACCGAAGGGAGACTGCAAAGCTTGCAACTGCTACCCTCCCGGCACTTCCTGGCCTTCGACTACCGACTACGACCTGCTGTTGGAGTGTGCCCAGACCAATGGCCAGTGCAGCTGTCTGCCCCATGTCCAGGGCCTACAGTGCAACCAGTGCGAGGTTGGTTTTTGAAATTGGTAAGAATTATCCACGGTTCGACTGGGAATCGAACGAAATCCAATTGCGTAACCAATCCTTTATCTCTTTGGCCACGGACACCCCGCAAATAACCATGGTCTTTTTTGGATAATATACCCAGTGAAAACCACATCTGATACAGAAATAAGTATTGTGCATAGAGAAACACCTGAACTTGTGAAGGTTCCTTGCAACACAAATCGAAACAGGGAAAAAAGGGGGCTAAAGTGTAATAGAAAATAAGTTTTTGCATACAACTAAGCCTTGGGCTTGGCCAGCACATGTTAGCCATGAACAGAGGAGAGAAAACAAAGCTTTAGGAAAAATAAATAAAATATGATTGAAAATAAAGACTAACACTTTGCTGCGATTCCAAAAGCCCGGATGAATGTTCTCACCCGATTTTGGCGACCCGCAATTTACCCGCAACCACTAATACGATATACAACATAGTTTCATATTCACATTACAATATAATTTCACATGGGAATTGTAACAAATAATATCCCTGACAGGGACATGTGTTTCGTGAAAGAAACGGGGTAAAATATAATATATTGAGTACAGTCAAACTTGGATAAGCCGACACCCCTAAATTCAAAAAAATGTGTTTGTGGCATTGTGTTTTTGACCTATGCTCTGCTAGTGTCTTCTGGGCATCTTGTATATCAAAATTTAACTTAGATTCTAGGCTACGTTTTGGTATATAACATACCCAGAAGACACCAGCAAAACATAGGTCAAAAACACAATGCCACAAACACATTCTTTTGAATTTAGGGGTGTCCGCTTATCCAAGTTTGACTGTAGTTTTACCTTCGGGACAGTGTTTTCAAAAATGACTTGTCATTTAGCTAAAATGACTGAAATGAGTTGTCATTTTGACAATGACTCTAAATGACAGTGACAAGTCAAGTCATTTTGCCAAATGACTGAAATGACAATGACAAGTCAACTCATTTTAAGTCATTGTTGGAATGACAAGTCATTTCGCCAAATGATTAAAATGACAATGACAAGTCAAGTCATTTTCAGTCATTTCGTCAAAATGACAAGTCAATTTGACTGGAATGACTGGGATGTTAGAGAAGACATCTTAAAAAATAATAAAAGTTAAGTCTATCGGATAAAAATCATATTGAGTCAACAAAATGATCGATATATATTTGAGTCATTTCAGTCATTTGAGTCATTCCAATCAAAATGACTTGTCATTTAGCTAAAATGACTGAAATGACTTGTCATTTTGACTATGACTTAAAATGACTTGACTTGTCATTGTCATTTTAAATAAAATGACAATGACAAGTCAAGTCATTGTCATCGATGACTGTCATTAAAGTCTGATGACAAGTCATTTTTGAAAACACTGCTTCGGGATAACGAAGGTAAATAACGACTTTTTGTAAAATTTTTTTTTTCAAAAATGATCGACCCCTCCCCAAAAAACTTGTCTTAGGCACTTTTAGGTGCTAGAACGACGAAATGACATATTTTTGGGTGATTTCGGGTTGTGCCATAATTATAACACTCGTAAAAATTAACTCTTGCCTAAATATATTCCAGGCGGGATATTTCAACTTGACCTCTGGCACCGGCTGTCAAAAATGCAATTGTGATCCGTTGGGAAGTAAAGACCATGACAGTTGTGATGTGGTGACTGGAAAATGCAGATGTAAACCAGGAGTCACCGGTTTTAGGCCAGTTTTTATTCAAAGATTAGTATTTTCGAAGTTGGTTAAGAGTCTGCTAAATTAAAAATCTACTAACATCTACCCCTACCCCAGCCTCCTCCCAGGCTTTTTGACCCTTTGTTTTTACCCTAAATTTTAATCCACTCCAAGCAATTCTTATAGGTTACAGACAGTTAGAATTTTGTTTTGCCCGCTTCTCCATGTAAAATATGGCTTTATAAGTGCATGCTTTTATGAAGCGGCCTGCTATGCGTCTGGTATTGGTGGTGCTGAAATTAATATTTATGAAATTTGTCTACTTCTTTAGTAATCATTCCAGTTCAGCTTCTTTACAAAAACATGAAAAATATTTTAGGTGCGACAAATGTGCTGCCCGTCACTTTGCTTTTGGTGCGAATGGCTGCAATGAGTGTGACTGCAATGCCGTTGGTTCTGAAGCTTTGGACTGTGACATCCGCAACGGTTAGTTCTTGTCCTTTTCTGACCAACAATTTCATCGGTTATGGATCACTTTTGAGGTCAATGCTTGTGCTACGAGAATGTGGAAGGTCGTACCTGTGACCAATGTGCTGAGAATTTCTACAATCTGAGTGAGGGATGCTTGGCATGTGACGATTGCTACACTCTCATCCAGACCAGGAAAGATTTTGTCAAAAGTAACATGAGCCACCTGCGACAAATCATGGACGACTTCAAGAGTGGCCCTGTTTCGGTCGGTTGTTTAATGGTTTGCTGTGTACTATCCCTGTGGTCACACTCCTTTGGTCACGGTCAACTTTTCTCATTTCTATTACTTTTAAGTGGCTTTTTTTTCTAAACATTCATTGGCATGATATACAGGCTGGTTTAAAAAAATAGCAAGCCAACAGAAAACAACCACTTTAAAACCTTCATTGATTCGTAACAAAAAATTTCTAACAAAAAGTCATTCACCACCTTAACGGATCCAGGGAGTGTATACCTCGATTCACGCATATCTTGATTTACTATGTATTACAATGAAAATTGTTAACTGCACATCTGTTTAGATCAATGATACCGACTTCAATGACTCTGTTAATTTAGTGCGCAGTCAAGTGGAAGACTTGTACTCCAGAGCAAATGCCAAATTCGGTAACAGTGTTTTCAAAACTGACACTCGCTTTTTCGCCTGGACTAAAATTAAATAATAGTTGTTGATTTTCTGATGTTTTGTTTAATTTTCCCACCATTCTATTTATCGTGTTCTCTCTAGCCGAGCAACACAAAATATTAGTAAGGATAACAAATTGCTAAACTCGTTTGAAAAAAACATGCGCGAGTTTAGCACTTCATTCACTTTCTTATCATGTATTGTGGTGATGCAGTGTTTTCAAAACTCACACTCATACTTACCGTGAGTATGAGTTTTGTTATGACTATGAATTTTGAAATCCCTGTGATAATTCGGCCAAAGTCTTCTAGCACAAAAATTCTATGCAGCTAAATTTTACTGCTAAACAGAATGGAGAAAAAATTAGACAAAGCACTTCAGAAAAATCAACGACTATAGTTTTATTTTAGTCCAGACGAGGCGAAAAAAACATATGTGAGTTTTGAAAACACTGTTTGGTAAGTAGGTCTATTTTGCAATATTGGAAAGACTATGTTCTTGGTATTTCAGAAGACGGCGACACGCAATTGATTACCAATTATATGGATGTGAAGAGTCAATTCAGCAAAGCTTATTCTGCTCTGAATGATTCAACACAAAAACTTGAGGTTTTGGAAGATCAAATAGACCACGTTGAAAGCGGTCTGGAGAAGTGGAATCAAGAAAGAAGTTGGTTAATTGCGTGTCAATAATGTTACTTTTTTTGAAAAAATATTTTTCAGGTGCTATAGGCAAGCAATTGAGCAATGCATTCAAGGAATTGGAGCATAAAGGGAAGGAGGTTTTGAGCAAGGCGGATAAGTCTTTGCAGCAGCATGGCAGTAGAAACCTGCAGGTTGACATGAGTCTGCTATCTTCAACCTGTTTCCTAACTGTAAAGGCTTACAGTTAACTCGTATAGCGGATGAGGTTAAACAATTGTCAGATGTTCAAGCAGAAAAGACAGCTGAAATAAAGCATATTGGTAAGAAGATTCTCGCTCTCAACAAAGAAGCCTTGGCTCAAGCTGAAGAAACTGTTTATGGAGGTGATTAATATTCCTTTTTGGTCAGCGATTCTTTAATTCAATTCCAGGCTCCAAGTTCGCAAAAGAATTTGAAGACTTGGCTCAATTTACTTCCGCGACTGAACTCCTTTTCAATCAAACAGTAAAGTTGTCTAAGGAAATTGAGCAGGAACTAGAAGTAGTTCACAGTGAAGCAGCTCGTAGTCTCAGCAGTGTAGTTGGTATCAAATTGCCTAAAGAAGTTGTGGAACAGGTAGGAAAACAATTTTATATGTGAAAATTTGTATGCACAATGGTGTTTAAATCAGATAAATTTATGTGATTTGGACGCATGGTCTATGATCAGTATTGGTGTTTTAGTTAACTGCATTTTAACTGCTTTAGTTGCTGGAGAAAAGCTCGAAACTAAGCACTGATTTGAATGACACCCTGAAAGATGTAGCAAAACACTCCTATAGTAGCTTGGAAATTGCCACAATCGCTCAAAAAGAAATTCAACAAAATCAGGAAAAGCTACTTTCAGCCAAGGAGCAGTTCAAGGTGCTAATTTTTATGGGTCTCTCCCTGCTTTTATTTTCTATGCCATTTAGATCACCGAAGATTTGCTAGAAGAAGTGGAGAAGGCTCAAAATAGGGCTCAGAATGCTTGGAATACTGCTCACAAGGTGCATGCCAATGCGCAACGAATTCTGAAGACCCTCACAGGTTTATTTTTAGATATGCGAAATACTTTTAAGGAAGCTGTCCATACATCACCAATGCGTTACGAGGGGTTGCGGGGTTCTTAAATCAGTAAAAATTTTATGTCACTTGTGACACAAATTTCCCTGGTAAGAGTTCAGTAAAGTTTTTTACCGAGATTTTGCCCTGCGAAATATTGTGTATCGTATAGCAGACGTTATAGCGGACAAAAAGCAGACTGAGCGGTATGTAGAATTATGTCCGTAGCTGTAACTCAATCTATTTTCAGAGTTTGATGAAAACCGAGAGAAATCGGTGGAGCAGTTGCAAACCACCATGGAAGGAGTTCCCAACACGCAAAAGAACATCAAAGCGGCTGAGCGAATGTCTACGAAAGCCAAGGAAGCACTGGGCAGGGCTGAACAGAATGCGAACGCTTCTCTTAAGATGGCCAAAGAAGCTAAAAAGGAAGCTGAATTATATGCCACGGTAATTTTATGACATTTATTATCTACCGTATTTTTTCTAAAAAGGCCCCACCTCCTTGATTCAAAATCATGTTCGTGGCATTCTGTTTTCTACCCATTATTTGCAGATGACTCTCAGGCAATTGACCAACCAAATTTTAGCTTATTTCCCCAGCCACAATTTGGGTGGTAAATCGCATATTAGAGAAAATACGGTAAATGGCATTGTCTCAAATCTTTTTCAGCAATACCAAGAACTAGTGAACAGTTCTGGCCAATTGAAGAGCACTGTGAACGAAATGTCGACTGAATTGGAGAAATTGGAGAAGTCGATTCAGAAGGCCGAGGATAAGTCTCACCAGCAAGTGCAGGAGAGCAGTCTGAACAGGGAAAGAATGGAAGCAGTGCTACGAAATGCTGCCTTGGCCAACCAAAATGCTGAAAATGCTAAAATAAATGCTAAAGAAAGCATGGAGTTGTTGAATGTGGTCAATGACAGACTCAGTAAGCTTACTTATGCTATAATCTAACCGAGCTAGAATGACAGCTCTAGGGACCGGTCTTAATGTGTTGTTGTAATGTCACACCTCGTTTTAGCAGACTCCCTCAGCGGAGGAGGGGGTGTCGTTAAATCGAGGTTTGACTTATCGAGGTTTAACATAAATAATTCTGAATACTCTTTGACTAAATGTGCCTATCTCAGGTGTTGTTATATCTAGACGAGGGTTGACCAAGAGGATGAAAATGCCCCTTTTACATGCTCCCTTTGAAGTCATTTTATTTGGGGTCTTTTTGCCATTATATTTCAAAATTTTCTTTTTGAGGATATGGGGTGTTCATGATAGTTGAAAATACTACTTTTTAAAATTAATATTTGACCTGTGATAATTAAACTAAAATATACTGGATTACAGACTCCATAGAACCGGTTCAAAACGAAGAGTTGGACAACTTGGAGGCAGTGCTCAATGTTTTGGAAAAGAAATATAACGATTCTAGCATCGAGCAGAGAATCAAGGAGGGCAAGCGGCGAGACAAAGAGCTTCACAGGGTGGATCTAATGGCACAGCTAAGTGACTTGCAGAGGCAACTCAACAACCTGGAGAATATCCGCGACACCATCCCCGAAAAGTGTCTCAATGTTGTCAGCTTGGAAAAAAAGATTTGAAGAAAATTTATTAAGTATTTTCACCACTTTTTTGCCGTAAATTATCCTCTGACTGTCGGTATAACTGCCTGTTTGTTTGCTAAAATTTTTTATCTTGTCATTGTTATTCTCTATTTATACCCCGAATTAAACTTTCTTCAAACTGCCATGAGCTTTATATTTGCTTCATCCGTTGTAATATTTTTTTTGTAATTTTAATAAAGTTTAGACCAGTGTTTTCAAGAGCTCACGGGCACACTCATACTTTCCTCACAGTGAGCTTTACACCTAAACTCACACTCACCCCTGATTTATATCCGACCAGTAACTCTGATAGGTTGAAAAATAAGACCCCACTCTGTAATAAGGCAACACTCTCCAATAAGGCCCCATGTCCTGAGAAGGGTTGGAAAATAAGACCCTAAGGGACCTTATTAGGGAAAGTACGGTAACCTCAAAACTAACTTTCATCAAGCACAGCCTACTACTGGAGTGCAGTAATCTTTTCAATAAATCAAGCCATGAGGATGAATATTTTGTTTAAGAATAATTAGTTTGCTCGTCGAATTTTAGGAATAAAGCTTAAATTTGATGAGTGTTAAGTGAGCATTAAGTCATATATGTAGCGTTATCATCTGGTTAGCGAGAATTTAGTTGGTTTTGCGTTAAAATCAAGTCTTGGCCCAATAATGGCCAGCATTGCCAATCTTTGCTCAATTTAGACAATCCGAGATAACACGTTATATCAACAAACAAAAAATTTTCTATCAACCATTTATTGAACCAGTATGCAAAAGAGAATATAACAAACAACACGCAGCGCTAAAGGAACAACTTAAAACTTAATCCAAAGCAGAAAAAAGGAAAATAGCCGAAATAAATAGAAAACAAGAAGAATGAGGAGAAGGAATAGCTGTTGACCATATAGTCAAAACCTCTCACAAATAAATGCCGGCAGAAGTTTTGTTATTGACTATATTCGTTTTTAGGCTCACTCTCTGTGCACCAACACAAACAGACCAAGTAGGGCCAACACAGTGTACTTGAGTTTGGGGTAGTCGTTCATCAGGATGGTCACCATGCCCACCTGCAAAGAGATAGGTAAAAAAGAAAAGCAAAACAGAAAACCTACATAGGGGATGAAGCCTTTGGCACGACCAACCTGAAATTAGAATAATAGAGGGTATCCCAAAAATTTTGGAAATTTTCTCTTGGTCATAACCTTTTTGTCGTTACAGATCGACTCAGCTAGTCGAAAAAATATTTTGGTATATAATTTTGCAAACAAGCTTGCTTGGTCCCCCTGTGGTCTGTTCACCACCACTATCCGATTGTCTTTATGGTCAGGCGCTTAGAACTCAGGGGAGGAATAAGCAAAAATTGTATCTTCTACATTACCGTATATTCTCTATTAGAAGGCCCGGGCCTTCTATTTTTCAACCCTCCTCTTAGGGGGGCCTTCTATTAGAGAGGGGACTTCTATTAGGTAGGGGCCTTTTAATAGAGAATTTACGGTATATACCAAAAAATGTAAATAATAATTTAGACCCACCACATCTTTACGCTCCAACCAGTACTGTCCAGGGGCGTACAGCCCACGGTCGTCCACCAGGTTGTGATCGCCTTTGGTCAGGAATTTGGTATTATCAGTTCCTTTCTCGTGCACTTTGATCACCTGTAATATGGGTGTTGATTTGGTGGGAGATAAAAGGTCACAATCTACTCTCAAATTTTTACCTTGCAGCAATAATTCTAGCCTTTTTCTTTTAATCATAATAATAACTTCCTAATCATAACTCTCCTATCTTTTGTGCTCATTTTCATTTTCTACTGCTCATATTTATTTACCGTATCGTCTCTAATAAGACCCCATTTCTTAATAAGACTCCATTTTCTGATATCCGCTCACTTGTTTCCAACCCTATTTTGATTTAGGAAAACGAAAAGACGTTCCCTATTCTCGCAACGATTGCTCGTCGATTTCCCTTTACTCCTGCGACAAGCCATCCAAGTGAGCAACTCTTCTCAGTGGCAAGGGACGTCTACGACTACAGAAGATCAAGCTTGAATCCTGAAACGGCCGAACAACTCCTATTTTTGAACAAAAATCTACCGGTGTTGAAATTTATGTATTAAAAAAAATTTTTGATGTATAGATTTTGTTGAATAAATGCCTAAGGAGATATCGCAGCGATATATCGCTCACAAAATTCTCAAAATATCGCATATCGCATCGCAGGTCCTTTCAGGTCAAATATGTCGCATCGCAATATCGCAAAAATGCAAATGGCCAGCTCTATTAATTACCGTGTGTCCCAAAAGTTCGGAAACTTTTTTTTAACATCCAATCTAGGATACATTCTTCCAACACTTAATATCCTATGATATACCGTTGGGTAGCCCAGCCTTTCTACTTTCGTTTGCTATACAACTTTTATTAACAACTATTCAAAATGACTACCACCATCTGCACCACATTGATGAAGTCATTTTGGAAATTGGTTGATTGCTTTTTGAATAATTTCCTGCGGAATTTCAGCCCATTCTTGCACCAGTGAAGCCTTCAACGCAGCGATTGAATTGTGCGACTTGGAGCATGTTTTTGACTCAAGACACGGCCAAACAAAAGAATCAAGCACAGGCCAATCAGGCGAATTTAGAGTCCATTCACCATCTCGCTTCTTTCACTGGGAGTCGATCTTGATGAAGCCTTGTATGAATGTATCCTAGATTGGACGCTAAAAAAAGTGTCCGAACTTTTGGGACACACGGTATTTTGTTGAGCGATTTATATTTAACCCAAAAATATCATCACAAAAGACTAACCCGATGGACAATGGGAATGTCTCTGCCTTCAATTTTGAAAACAGTGATATCGCCAGCTCGAATGGGGTCTTCCACATCATTGGTGAGCATGAGCAAGTCGCCACGGAAAAAGGCCGGCTCCATGGAGCCAGACAGCACCACCACAATGGGACTCTCTGAGCCAGTCACCACCATCAACCCTTTCCAAATCATCAGGGCTGAGCTGACGATCATGGCAAAATTGAGAAACTGGTACACCAACTGGCGGCCATTCATCCGGCGCACCTCGTCAAAAATCGCATAGTCAAAAATTCCCATTCTAAATAGACTTAATAAAAAAGCTATAAAAAACAGTTAATTTTAATTCACAGTTAATTTGGAATAGTTGTTACTATTGTCTAGAGTTGACTATTCATCATAGTTAAACACAATAGACTGGCTTATAATTTTTTCTAGTTTTTATTGAGAAAACAAGAAAAACAATGAGATCATTAGAAAAAATAGTTAAACAAGTGTAGAAAATATTCATTCGGAAGTGCACAAGCCAAGGAAATCGTCCATAAGAGTGCCAATAGCAAAGATGTCGTTGGCGTCCACTCGGATTCCTGCAAAGAGATGGTCATTAAAAAGGTTCTTTGAGTACGTGAGGGATGCCATATGTCTCGCATAAGCCTCTCTTTAATAAACCACTGCCCCCAAATTTGAGAATAAAGGAAGAGGGTTGAGTTCAAATCATTCTCAAACCTTATGTCTTAAAAAATGACATGTCGTGTCTTAAGATACCCTTAAAAATCAAATGAAATCACAAAAATCCACCTGTGAGCTACCCTAGTACCTATTTATCTGCCATACTTGGTTTATTTTGGGGGAGCAAGGCAAAAAAATTGATCTTAACTTTTTTTTCTTAACGAACTGAGCGGTAGCTTAAAAGCATGCGACCTATGATTGGAAAGTGTGCCATAATTAGAGAGTGAGCGATAATTTTCCGACCTCTTCAAAACGTCCATTACTTATAGCCCACGCCCAGCCTAGGGGCAGACTATAATTAGAGAGTGGTGCGTAAATACAGGAAATACGGTATTTCACACAATACAGTAACAAATTCTTATTTTTGGTTAAAGGTGAGAAATATATATAAGCAAACCAACCAATTAGTTTGACACGTATTTCATCGTCCTGCTTGATTATAATCGACTCATCCTGCGTTTTGTAGCAGGGAGGCATGTTGCTGGGCTCAAACTCCATGTCTGGGGGAATACAGTGTCTGGAGATGAAGCAGGACAGTGGTCCGATATCACAGAAAATGCCTACTTTGTTTACTTGGCTAACCACAGCATCCATCACTTGCCCTAAACTAATGGTTTTATTGGGCAAATTTGGGCTAAATACTTGCCTTTGAATGGCCTGTAAACTATGGCCTTGTACTTGACTGGATAGATCACAAAGCCTCTTCCTGAAACATGTGAAATAATAACGGGTCAAAGTTATTTTTAAAGATGACTTGAATACAGTTGAATACAGTTACATTTAACCAATTAAAAACCCCTCGACTATACTGTATTATGACTATACTGTATTATGACTATACTGTATTATGACTATACTGTATTATGACTATACTGTATTATGACTATACTGTATTATGACTATACTGTATTATGCGCGGATCTCTAACTCTCAAGCTTCCTTCGCCCCCTTACGGGGGCTTCAGGCTTGGAGTTGAGATGCGAACATAAACATACCTGAGACATAAATCACTCGATAAAAAGCCCTGGATGCATGAAAATAGCATGCATGCCGCAGCATTTTTATGCGGTAGAGCCCAGTTGACAAAGCTATGTTCAAGATCTTTTCTTTACCTGAGTGTGCCCTCCTTAGAAAGTGACCCTTTAATTGTCCCCTCTCCTCTCTATACAGCCCTTAATCCCAATAAAATATGGTAGAGTAGCCCTTATTACAAAGTGGCCTCTTACTTGTCCCTTCCACTCCCTCTACAACCCTTCATCCCTTACAAATAGTGAAAAAATGCTTCTTATATGGTCAATGTACCTAAAAAACTTGGGGGGGGGGGGTATAATGCAGTAGTATCAACCCCTCTTTCGCAGGTAAAAAAGGCCAAATTATATGGTATTAAAATTTAGAAAAATGGTCCTAGAAAACCCTTTCAATATAATTTCGTATGAAAATTAAAAGTAGTCCTCCAATTTTACGTGGTCAGAGTGTGAACAGCCTCTTTAAAGGGTACACGGTAAATTGCGGGTCGCCAAAATCGGATGGGACAAGATGGGGCCAGACGCAATTTCAAATCCGTGGTTTTTTGACATATTTTTTCTTGTTTTTTTTTACTTGTCCATTGCTCCTATGAGCCTGTTTGGTGTCTTTGAATCCAAAATGTGCAAAAAATGGGCAAAACTGTCTCAAAAATACGAATTTGAAAGTCTGGCACGATTTTGGCGACCCGCAATTCACCCGCAACCTTTTAAAGCACTACAATTGTTGAAGACAATAGAAATCACCCAAATTTGAATGTGCGCAAAACACTTCTCTTCTGTCTATCAGTACAGTCGACTGTCGATATAACAGTGCACTGAGGATCGGCTGAAACAGGGTGACACCTTATTGTTGCGGTATTACCAAAAATGATAAATCTGACACGAGTCACTCACAAGTAACTTTACGTCCTATGCAAAATTTTCTTTATATACACTCAAAGACATGGAAAAGTGGGCAGGCCCGACTAGATATCTAATTGCTGTCCTAAATGCAAAGTTAACTACATAGAAGATTAATATACCTGGTTGAATAATTCCATGTCCTATAGTATCTGAAACAGAAAAATTCACAAACTGTCATAATAAACTATACAGTCAAACCTCGATATAACGAACCCCTCGATATAACGAACATTTTAGCTGGTCCCCAAGGGTTCGTTATATCGAGGTTTGACTGTATATATATTACTATCGTAAGGGTATATATTCACAATGCATACCAATAGTTGTTACAGCAATTACAAAGCCATATTTGCCAGTACAAGTGCCTTCCACCTCATTGAACAACTTCTGTTTGACTGTTTCCATGAGGCTGGGCCCAAAATATTTGGGATGAAGACAGATCTCATGCTCTAGCGATAAATGGTAGAACATGTTGGCAGTAGCCTGGCAGTGTCTAAAATCTAATATAGAACACGTCGCTCTAACCTTTATTTAAAATCCGAATTGTATGAGGCAACACAAGAAAGACGCCAACTAAAGTTGTTCTGGCTCCTTTTGAAAGCACAATTTATTTGAAAGGACATTTTTTACAGATTAGATTGTAGTTTTGATGAAACCACCAAAACCGGGGTCTCGGGCAACATTTCGTCGATAGTTTATGGTGAGGCTATCTCTAATTTTTTTACAACTGACTACAGCTTTTTCATTTGTATATATACAGTCAAACTTCGATATAACGGCCCTCCCAATATAACGGCCCCGTATAGTCGGTTCCGACTAAGAAAAAATATATATTCGATATGTGTGGTGCTGTTTTAAGATGTCTACTCCAAGAAAACGTCGTGCGGTCACTCGTGAGGAAAAGAAAGCAATAATTGAAGCGTCTGCAAAGAAGGGGAACCATCAGCTATCAAAAGAGTTTGGAATTCCAAGAAGCAGCATTCAAGGAATTCTCAGAGATAAAGAAGCAGTCCTACTAGCGATAGATAGTGGAAGCAAAGAGAGCACGTCTCAAGTGGGGCAAGTACGATCAGTTGGAGGAAGCGCTGGTCATTTGGCACAAGCAAGTTCGTAGTCAAAATGCTACAGTCAGTGGTGATTTGCTGCAGGTATGAAATTTCAGTGTATTTGTTATGTATTTAGCATAACTTTTTGTAGGAGAAGGCCCTTGCGATTGCGGATCAACTTGGAATCGCCGACTTTGAAGCCAGCGGGGGGCTGGCTTGATAAATTCAAAGATCGCCATGGAATTCGTTTCAAACATGTGCGGGTGTTTTTTTGTTAGCTATGAGCACACACTCATATACATACACTCATCATTAAATTTTAGCATACACATACAACGTCTATATAACGGCCCCTTTTGATATTTTTGTTAAGATAAACTCGATATAACGGCCCCCTAAGCCTGGTCCCGAGGGGGGCCGTTATATCGAAGTTTGACTGTATGCGTCTTCTGACCTTCACAGGGTACCTTGCTCCAAGTATAAAATTGAACATGGTTTTGTTAACTGGGTCCTAAAAAAGCTATGGTATTCATACATGTTTTATGCATCCAGGGTCATTTTCAAGTGATTTATGTCTCAGATATGTGTGTGTTCGCATCTCAACCCCCAGCTCAACCTCTCAGCAATTGACTACAGGCAAGCCTAAAGCTTGACCAAACCTAAGGCTTAACCCAAAGCTGAACATCAGAACAAAAGAGAAGACAACCTGGCGAAGTAAGAGGCTTGAGAGGTTAGAGATGCGCGAGCAGACTTATCTGCGAGATGAATCAGAGCAAGACTCTCGACCATAAATGCATTTGAAGACTTTTTTGCCCAGCTCCAGTAACCAAAACATGGTAGAATTCCCTAATATAACATAGTTCACCTTGGGGGACCAAGGACACCCATCAACTCAGTATAGGTATATGACGAAATATTGACACCGAACCCCAAAAGCGTGCTTCCTTGCTGTCGCCAAAAACAAATTATACCCTATTACTTCTAATTAAAGCCTTCTCTCTATCGGAATCCTTATATAGAGTGTATGTGTATGCTGAGTGTATGTATATGATATCGGGAGTCTGGGTTGACGTTTTTTATTAGTGGGCCAACCAAACAAAGCCAAAGGGGCCGTTATATTGGGAGAGGCGTTATATCAGGGGGCTGTTATATCGAAGTTTGACTGTACATAAAAACAGGATTTTTCATTCAAAAGTCGAAAAAAATTTCGAAAAAAACATCTTCAAAGGGATTTAGTAAAACCTTGGAGTTATCTCACCCTTTAAAGAAAGATACACTAATTTCTTGTATTTTACTTCAATAGTTCTAAACTTTATTTTCTAAAATATAAAAAAACAAGACTAAAAATTCTAGCAAGCCTTTCGGCCAAGACAATCACAGCACACATTCAATCGATTGTGCTGGTGAAAAAGGACAGAATAAAAGGGATAGTTACACGCCAAAATAATCTACAGACAGAAATTATAAGATATACTATTTAATCTCTAAAATTTACTAGATTTTTGACACACCCAATCCTTGAGTCAACACCCTAGGCGATTGAGTGAACTGCTTTGCTGCTGTTCAGGGACGGAATAAGACGTGCTAGCCCCTTCAGATACTTCTTTTCTGACTTCTTTTCTGGCTTCTTTTCTGACTTCTGTTTGCGACTCTTTGCCTTCACAGACTTCGCAGACTTCACAGACTTGGCGGATGCAAATGTCTTGCCACTATTTTTTATAATACATGAAACATTGTCTAGTTCTTTCTTATAATACTCTTTATGCTCTCGATCATAATTAAGTTGAAATTGAAAATCACCGAGTGCACGACGAGCATCATCGGTCGAAGCAATAGCGGAA
>BBSZ01012864.1:0-41985 GCA_000981365.1 Subanguina moxae | reverse complement strand
CAAAACCGAACTTCTTGGAGATTCCATTGAAATCCCTGACCACATTGACAGAAGCCACATCAGCAAATTTGTTGAAGAACTCCCGCAAATCATGCTCACTAGTCTAAAAACTTAACGTGAACTGAAAAAAAAACAAAAGGTTAACACCTACATCAAGAGACAAACCACCCACAAAAATACGATTCGGAACATACTTCCTTTCCGGCGGCAGCGGAGCAGCACCATTGAATCCTTGAGCAAAGCCTATTGGCGACAAAGGAGCACAAATAGGATAACTTCCATTAAACGAGTTCACAAACTGTTGAGACGACATACTTTTCAACTTCAGTTAAAAGCCACTCTGAAAAGAAAAAAATATTGTGTTTCGGAGCTTCAAATCTGAAGACTCTATGCTTGAACCGTCGAAATTATCAGGCAAAAATCAAGTATGTGTGAGACAGGAATTGGATGAACACTTATCCGTGAAGTTTTACACGCTAGTGTAGTTATGTCGACGCTAATTTTTTATTCTAAAAAGTTTCTAATGTTTATGATATTATAGTATCATGGTCATTTTGACATGACGAACATAGCGACTATAATCACCCTGATCACTTCACATACAGCTATATATACAGCGATTACGTTTGCATCTATAAACCATGACCAGCATATTTTTTTATTAGCGTCGGTTATAATAAGTTAAGCTTAGCTTGGTGTTGACTTTTCTAAAGTGAAATTGAGTGTAGATTTAAAAATGATCATGTCCTAGTAAATAGTATTTATTGAATATGCAAGATTCTGAAATTACAAGGCTGTACATCATAATTTACACGAAAATTTGTTACGCGGTCACTTTGTTACGCCACAAAAATTTGCATATGCTTATTTACAGTACTCATTTTTTGAAAGGATTTTTTTATTCTAAGGCACCCAAGCAGACAAAAGACCTCAGGAATCCGAATCTGAAAAAAGAATTTCAAAAATAAACTTTATTAGAGGGTGCCCGCTTAATAGAGTAAATACGGTACATTGAAATAGTATTTGCTTTAACAGGAATGCGTATTGATGGTTTCAGTGCCCTTTGTCTCATTTATACCGGTGTTGAAATAATTGGCCTCCCTCTTCTTGTTTTTCCTCGCCGTGGACTCCATGTCCGTGAGTGTCGTCCGCGAGGCTTCTATCTTTTTGTTTGTCCTCGCGACCTTTATACCATAAAAGTAAAAGCTTATTACAAAATTTGGGCAAAGCGGTCTCCAAAAGCAAAAAACTTATTTTTGAAATTTTAATTACTCTGCTTGTGGACAGCACTTAGACCACTTAAACTCATATGGAAGTTTATGCTAATTCGATAGCCCTTAAAATGAAACCATAAAAGTAAAAGTTTATTACAAAATTTGGACAAAACGGTCTTCAAAAGCAAAATACTTTTTTGGCGCCAATTCAAAAAGCGTGACGAACACATGCCAAATACTATATTTGGATGTCAACAAAAGTAAAGATTTTAAAAGCAATTTTCACGCTAGTGTCGTATAACACCGGGCTTGAGGTTGAGATGCACAAAGAAGCACACCTTGGAGCCCAAAAACTCGAAGAAACACTGTAGGAATATAAAAATGACCACACTTTCTGTTTATACGGTAGGTTGGAGCCAACGAAATGCGTTCTAATATGTAGAAATTATTGGGGCGAGTATACGACGATAGCCGCATAATTTCAGTTCGTCGCTGATTGCAACTACGGTAATGGAGGTTTGCTGGTTCGGCTAAGTCCACATCAACGTCAACTTCAGAAATTGGAAACAGCTGAGAACTACTATCAAGTATTGTAAGTTATTCCTTTCTCTTTATGAACAACACTTTGCAGCGTTATTATGGAGCAAATCGACCAGTGGTTTTGCCGCGTTACACTCACTGGAACCGTCAAACGGCTTATGACTTTGGTCAGTATGGAAATTGGTAATTTTCAACAAAAGGATAGACCATTAATTAAATAGTTCTTATTTTACCAGGTACTATCCCAATTACTATCCCAATGTCTACATTAACGACTTTGACGCGGGTCAGAATTCCATTCGAAGACTAGAAAATGATTATTCTTGGGTAAAGGGAAGTCATTTCCCGTTTTCAAGGTTATTTTTTAACCCTCGTTAATCCGTACGCATCAAAAAATGAGTTCTGTGAAGTTGAAAGATCAGAATCTAACACTTTACCAGAGAGCCAAACACCTCTTAAACTTTCAAACGGACCTTTTCGGACAATTGGTACAGCCGTGAGTGCGCATTAGCGCCTTAAAAACATTAATTATTATTAATAACAATACGATTAAAAGCACGGAATTTAGAGCTGACAATGCAGTGAACATTGCCATGCAGCAAACAAGTGCTCCCACCTGTCTTCATGACATCTTCTTTTGTGTGAGAGCCAGATATATGTATCCGAAACAAAACTTTGCTTCAGCAGTTGGAGTTGCCCGAGGCCCTCCTTATTTTGCTAAAGAAGTAGGATCACACCAAAACTAACACCAAATAATACAGGCTTATCCAAGAATTTCTAACACTTTTGAACAGCCTTTACCTTCGACCTAGGCTGAATTTGAAAATTTTGTTTTCACAGATTAATTCAATTCGCTTAACAGCTTGTTTGGTATATTGTATGTGGAAATATAAATGTGCCTCGATGCCCCTGTGTGTCAAAAACTTTCAAGATTTTAACAGTACAGTCAACCCCCGATAAGCCGACAGCCAAAGAGACCAGGCTCTGAGTGCGGAATTATCTGGGTCCATTTCTAGATAAAAACGGCTTCTCGAAACCTCCCTTGTTGTACCGGGCTATCAAGAGTGCCAAATTAACGAGGTTCCAAGTCCACACTACAAAAATAAAAACCTAAAAAGTGGATGAATGAAGCCATTGTATACATTTTTCAAATTTAACTAATAATAGTGACGCAAACAAAAACAGTTCATTTATTTGCCAATAGAATACAGAGAGTAGATGGTGGATAAATACAAGTTTACAATACACACAAAATAGAAGAGGACTTGGAAATTTTGATTTGGTTGAAAACTGAGATTGAGTGGAAGCAGGCAAAAAAGCCCCACTTGAACGACTTCTTCGCTTAGGCTCTTTCACCACGGATTCTGCGCGCCAACTGTAAAAGAAACTTTTTACAAAAAAATTGGCAAAAATAACCAACCTGAATATCTTTCGGCATAATAGTGACCCGTTTGGCGTGGATAGCGCACAAGTTAGTGTCTTCGAACAACCCAACCAAGTAAGCCTCCGAAGCTTCCTGCAACAAAACCACAATATTTATTTGCCCATTCTATCGGGAGTAAGAGTTTCTATGACAGGAATAAGGTTAGGTTAAAAAAAATTCCAAACTCAAAATTATTTAAACCACAAACTTGAAGAGCACCAATGGCGGCCGATTGGAATCTGCAAAAGAAATTTGATATTTTTTAGAAAGCTCAGACTTAATAAAGTTACCTCAGATCCGTCTTGAAATCTTGGGCAATCTCGCGGACAAGTCTTTGGAAGGGCAGTTTGCGAATCAACAACTCTGTGCTCTTCTGGTATCTTCGGATCTCGCGAAGCGCCACCGTACCTGCAATAAGTCTTCTTCAATTCACTTTGCAAGCTCCTCCAACTTCTGCAAATGGTTTTTCCCCGTCAAATTATGATTTTACCTAATACATAAAGGAGCAATTAGTAATTAGAAAAGGTATGGTTTATTCATAAATTCCACTTATCAAAAGTGAAATAAGAAACTTAAAATCTCCTTTTGACCATATAAGTCTATGTTTTTAGACAGCAAAGGGACTGACCTGGACGGTAACGATGTGGTTTTTTTACTCCTCCGGTGGATGGGGCAGACTTGCGAGCGGCCTTGGTTGCCAACTGTTTGCGGGGAGCCTTTCCTCCAGTCGATTTGCGGGCAGTCTGCTTAGTACGAGCCATTCTTTCTTGCTAACAACACTACAGAGCAAATGAAGTAGTTTACCAACTGGAAAATAATTAAAATTAGCTTTTACAAACCTCAATATTCAAACAAAACCTCACATTAAATAATGTTTTTGATATATACTAAACATGTGGGCCCCAAACTTTTTTGATGACTCCAGGACATGTTACATACCAAAATGAAGCTCAAAACCATAGTTTGGTATATAACATGTCCTGGAGTCACCAAGAAAATTGATGTCAAAAACACAATGCCACAAACATATTTATTTAATTCAAGGGGGCGTTTATTACAGGAACTACGGCAAATTAGTTGGAGAAAAATATTAGAAAATTAATTTTGCTAGTTTAAGGTTTCCTAGAGTTGTATGAAAATTAATATAAAAAATAACCAAATACAGTAAACTCTCGATATAACGGCCCCCCGATATAACGGCCCCTTTGGCTTTGTTTGGTTGGCCCACTAATAAAAAACGTCGTGGTCCCGAGGGGGGCCGTTATATCGAGAGTTTACTGTATTTAATTCAAAGATCTAAGGAAATATAACACTCGAAAGACTAAAAATCTCGGTCTATGATTATCTTATCTTAAAGATAAATTTGGATTGCAAGGGAGAGGGACCGGGGTTCGGCGTATTTTAGTAACTCCGAAACCCTGGAAAAAAATTTATAACATAACTATATGGAGTTGACTAAAGTCTTGCATTTCAAGCAGCATGCTCATGCCCGCCAGTGGCATATCATATCGTTTGAACGCGCGAGCACCAATTTTAATGAAAAATTAGTTCTCACGCGTGCAAACGATGTGTCATGCAACTGGCGGGGATCAGCCAGCTCCTTTGCACTTAAAAAAGTTCGGAAAAATTGTCTTACAGGTAAGAAAAGGCGATAATATTCGCAGTATGCAAACTTAAAGAAACTGGGGAAAAATGGACAAAAGGAAAAACAAAATCAGGAAGCCGAGAAAGAGAAACATCTATGCAGCAAACTATATGTAGGCGAAAATGAGCGTTCACTCAAAAAAATGGCCTATTTGTAGCGCATATTTGAAGAGATAAAGCTGCACAAGTGACACGCCCACTCCACTTGCTAGTTCGACCAATCCGCCTCACTCAATTACCAAATGCAACCAATCCCTGCGAAGAAGTTGCGAAACAATGGACTTGGCGCGCCGGGACCACTAGGTTAAAGGTGCTAACTGCCAAGACCTTCTAGTTGGCTGACTGCCTACAGACGTGACAGAGCACGCACATAGACAACACGACTGACCACCTTATTGCGACAACAAAACCTCAATGCACTTATGGGAAGGGCTAGCCACATACATATAGTTGAGAAACATGTCCACAGGTACCCCTGCTGGAGGCCACCATCTTGCAAAAGAAGAAAAGAAGGGAAGGAGATACACGGACACACTCAATTGAGATGGCTTTCTTTTTTTCTTTCTCATCCACAATACCACAATTATTTTGACTACTATATTTGATCATTTGAGTCTTTGAAGAATTTTACAAAAGGACTGATACGCTTCACACCAGACAACTTTGCGAAAGAAACCACCAAGATACTGCCAGTTTATCCACCCATAGGACAGAAAGTCTCTTTAAGAGCTATATCAAATGGTTGAGTTTGTACAATTTAGCTATTCTAAAAATTCTGCTACGTAAATCTAATAATAAGTTTGTGAGAAAGACTTTTGAAAAAGCTTGAGCAATAAGAATACTGCTTTAAACAACACGCAATACTTGAGAAATTGAGATGGTCAATACCAAAAACATGTAATAAACAGGTTAGAGAGTCGGAAGAAAATGTGTTGGCGAGTGGAAATTTTGAAGAAAACGCTACTCACAACTACCATATGCCTTGGATGCACACACACACATAGTTTTGATGCGCATTTATTGATTGGCCGCTGCTGCTGGAAAATTGGGTGTCAGAGCTGACAACTTTTGAGTAGCTTTACGCCTGAACTTTTTTTTCTTAAATTTAGATGCAAAAACCCAAAAATTTTGAGCTTGAATGCAAAAAAATGCCAAATTTCAAATTATAAGCTTGACAAATTGGGGTCTAAAGCCACAAAATTGCAATGCAATTGCACATTTGTAGGGAAAAATAAAGAAAACAGCCAATTTAAATTGGATAGATATAAACTTTTTGAGAAGACTGCTTTTTTTTTGGCTTTACAACAGAAAAATAAGAAAAAAGGTGGTATATTAAAGTTAGAGTAGGATGTTGAATTGTGTTCAAAGCTATAAAATTTAAGAATTGAGGTAAGATGGCAGAAGTAGAATGCGAAAAGAGAACAGGATTGTGAATTTGCAACCGGGTTGTAGGGAAGTAGTAATGGAGGACCTCCTTTGCCTCCTTTTCCCTTCTTCTTCAACCAGCATCCAGCCAATTGTTTGCTTAAGGAGAGGCGAGAGACGGCTGAGAAAAGAGAATGTGCTAGAGAATAAGAACAGAAAAGAGAAACTGGACAGCTATAGACTTTTAAAATTTATATAGACTAAAATAAACTAAAAGAACTGGCATTTCCCATAGCATGCGACTAAAAAAGCACAATTAAAGCAAAAAGTTCAAAAAATAGTTAATTGGAAGAACAATACTTATCACACAATTGCTTAAGAAACTCAACTTTACCAATATCACAGTTTACAAAAATAATTCTTACCAAGACAACCATTTACCAAAAAAATTCTTACCAAAAGTACCACTTACCAAAAACACATTTACCAATGATGCTACACCCTACCAAGAGTAGTTGTTATTAAAGATAGTTTGTGTTTTAACAATTGATTCCAAAACAATTTGTGTCAAACTGAATTTGTGATAGAATATCTTTTTGTTAGAATGAATTTCTGTTAGAATGTCTTTTTGTTAAAATAATTTTTGTTACAGTGCGGGTGAGCCGAAAAACGTATATCTGATACCAAGTTAAAAAAAGAGCAACGGGTCTGATGAAAGTCGCCTAAAACACGGTTCAGATTCCCACAGAAAGCATTGTTTGCGTCTCATTATTTGAAAGCAATATTTTAAGTTTATTTTTAAAATCTGGTTTCGTGAATATTGTATTAAAATATTGTATTAAAAGTCCAAGTCCGAAAATTATAATTCCAGCTGGGATTGAACTGGAAAAGATTTTTTGCAGAAGCACCTGCGATATGGATGAATATGATTGGATAAAAACAAATCACCACGCAAGATTAGTTAGTGATGAAGAGCGTAATAAGCTGGGCAATCAGCAATTAATTGATGAATCCAAAAAGAGGTTAGCTTAAAGCTTGTTTATTTTGTTAAAAGCTGGCAGTGGCAGTTTCCTATTTAGTAAATTCGAAGTTGAGGCTCAGAAGAATTGGTTAGACCAATAATTCAGTTTACAGCACAACTTCAAGAAACTATTATAGGGATCGTTTTTACAAGCGGAACTTGGACAAGCAATTCAAGGGTGATCATAATTTTCTTTAATTTCTTGAGAAAATGCCATGACTTCTGAAATCTTGACTATTTAAAGATCGTAACTGGACCAAAAGAGATTTGCAAGAAATTCTAGAGGAAGTCGATTTTAATGTGATCTTTTGTGAACTTTCTTTGTCGTAATTATACTTTCTATATTTTAAGACAAACCTTGTGTTCCTTGAAGCCGGCTGTGGAGTTGGGAACACTCTTCTTCCATTGAAATCATTTTTTCCACACTGGACAATTTGTGGGTTCATTTCATCCAATTCTGGCCTGTTTTTTTAATTTTAAATTTAGGTGGTTTTGACTTCTCTAAGAATGCTATCCAAATCTTAGATGAGAAAGCGAAGAAGCTCGATCTACGAGGTTTTTATTAAACGTTTTATTTTTCTGGGCATTCACTACTTTTATGTGTAGTTCTGTCTGCTATTGCTGATCTCACTAGTTCTGATATGGAGAAGTTGCAGATGAGCGTTAGGTTTCCGCCAGCCGACATAGTGTCCCTCATATTCGTCTTATCTGGGATCTCACCAGGTTGGTAAAGTCTAGCTTTCAAAATGGAAAGACTTAATTAAGAGAAACATGAATTAGTTGTCAACAATCTAAAGCATTTTTTAAAACCTGGCGGAAGCGTTGTGGTGAGAGATTATGGAGCCAATGACCATGCTATGGTAATTCGAATCTCAGTTTCTATGAGTTTTTACTGGATGTGCAATTTTAGATTCGATTTGGAAGAGGCACCAAAATTGCAGAGAGGTAAATGGATAGTTTTCACGGCAGTTCTCCAATATTTTTGAATTTCAGATTTTATGTGAGGCAGGATGGAACAGTGAGTGGGTCTTAAAAATATCTTTCTTTATATTTTGTTTTTCATGTTTTAGAGGGCCTACTTCTTCTTCATTGGTATGTTCTCGGTTTTGGATTTATGATATATTGCTTTTCTTTGATTCAAAATCTCTTGTTTTCCAGATGAACTATCGAAGATCTTTAAGAAGTGTGGTTTCGAAACTGTCAGAACTGAATACCTTCACAAGAAAACAGTGAATTTCAAGGAAGGAATCAGCGTCGACAGAGTATTTGTCCAAGGAAAATTTCTTCTTAGATCGTAGTGCTTGGTTTACAGGTTTTTATAATTTTAAATGATTTGATTTGACATGGAGAATTGTGAATCCCATAAACCAACTCTTTATTTCAGGTAGTGCCTGTTGCACACATTTGTTAGAAAGAATAGTTGAACAAGTGATAAAGAGATTTTATCAAACTCGCAACAAAATAGACGTAACAAATCGCAACATCTCATTTGATTTTAAACTGTTTCATGCGAGGCTGTCTGAAATAGGACGGTGTTAGGTCTGATCCCGGCAATTCATTACTTTACGATTTCTCACCTTTGTTTGGCGTCTCTTTTCTGCTCCAACTTTTCAAGTCGTTTTTGCCTTTCTGGATCTTCTTCCTCCATTACTTTTTGTTTTCTCTCTCGAGTCTTTTCTTCACGTCTTGCCTGTACTGGTATTTTACAATAAAATTTATTATTGATTTTGCCGTCTACAAAAACATCGTACCTGAGCAGCTTCTTGTCGTTGCAAATGGGTCGTTTTGAGGAACATTTCTTCTACTGTCTGTCTCTTCTTGTCTGCCTTCGCTTTGCCCTCTTTGCTTAAACGGTATCTTCGCACTCTTTCTGCAAATTTTTTTTCTAACTATAAGGTGTCCGAAGTACAGTCGATCCTCGATGTAAAGAAAATAGAATTGAAAACATAAAAAAATCGCTGTCCTTAAATGGAGGGCTGGCCTTTTTCATGGTGAAATTGTGAACATTTGTCAAAACAAACTTTAGATTCGAAATCCTTTTGACTTTTTTACCTTAGGAGCTAGGGTTGTCGGCTCGACGCGTCGATTTCGACTTTTCACGTCGAAAAGTCGATATTTTTCGACGTTCGACTCGATCCGACACGTCGAAATTTTCGACGCGTCGACAACCCTATTAGGAACATCAATGTCAGAAAGGCCGAAAGACATCAAAAACTGGGTGAAAAAATAAACCAATCCAGTGGGTGGTCAAACTTTGGGACTGTCTTTAAATGAGGATAGACTGTAACCATCCCTTATTACCTATCATTACAAAAGTGAAGTTGAGCAATGCCTTATAAACATTTTCACTCTCTTCGTCCCCCAATAAGAAGAAAGTGAAGAATAGAGTGGGTGATGTCTCTGGCAGTCGCGAACAATTCTCACTGAAAAAACTAGTTGGTATCTGGTTAAATTTTTTTCAGTGTTGCTAAGCTTACTCTTGGACACGAGCTCCACCATATTGGTCAGAAAAGTGGAAGTACTCAATATACTTTTCATATTTCTTCAAGAACTGCAGAGTGCCTACAATAAAATGATATTCACTTTTTATTATTTACACTAGAACAGCAAATACCTGCGTCAATTAAGGATGGAATGGTCTCAGCAATTTCGGCGAACACTAAATTAAAAATATAAGCATGTAAGAAAGTATGCTGGCCGAAAACCTGTAAAGTTAGCTGGACCAGTAAACTTGTCGATGGTGCTCTTTCTTTCAGTCACATATATGTTCTGAATAGTTGGCTGTATAAATTGCAAAGGCGATCAAGCATCCACCCACCAAGTCAGCCATGTCTTTGACAGCTTTAAGAACACTTTTTCTATTCCCAAAAATCAGGACAAATGAGTCCATCTCTCCTAAATAAGCATGTTGTAAACCAATTATGAGTGGTAGAGTAACCTTTATCAAGTTCCACTTTATGAACCACTCTGTCCATTTTTGGACGAGCAAGGTTGGTGGCCCTGCCCAACAGATCTTGCCGTTTTATGAGTTTAATTTGGGTGAACATTCCCTGGCAACCCGCTCGACCAGACGACCAAATAGTGTAGGAGGAGTCGGTCTCCTTGATCAAATGCCCACCGACAGCTTCCGCAGAAGTGCCGTCATCTCCGACAAGTGAAAACTGTTGCTCCAAATGCTCACGATTTTTCAAAAACCAGTTGAGGGCGATAGCATGGTTGCAAGACTTCCTAAACAAAATCAAATCATTTTCGATCAACAACAAAATTGCAGTACCCATAAAGATAGTTGAGCACATATAAAAGAATGATAACCAATGCCAAAGCTTCCACTTGGTAACTGGACCAGTTACTTCTAAAGTGAGCCGGAATCTGAATATGAGGAGTATGAGGCAGGTTGCTTGGGTAAATGAGCTGTTTTATCTAGTAACCAAGCGGTGTGTTTAACTGTTACAACCCTGAAGGACTGTGTTAAACGTGTATAGGGATTTTACTAATTTTTTTTTCACGTTTTTGCACAAACTGGTTTAATCGTGACCAAAAGCACACCTTTTTGCCGACATAGGGCTACAAACTAAATTTTTTGGAAAGCAGTCGAAAAAAAGATAAAAAATTTTCAAAGAAAAATAAACCAAATCTGCCCAACCCCGAATTTATATGTAACAAATTTACATCAGCAAAAGTCAACGGTTTGATGTCCAATAACTTCTTTTCAGAACCTCCATCACCATCATTTTCTTCCATTTCATCTTTTTTATCTAGCACTTCGAATTCGTTGTCTTCATCATCGTCGGATTCAGAAAAAAAAGCAAAATCCTCTTCACGTTGAGCCTTATGCTGAAATTTAAAGAGTCTATTAGATATTTTCACCTGACAGAACAAATGCTTACGGTCTGATCGTATGTCGGTTCAACCGCAACTGCTTTATTTGGTAGAGGTTCAGATTGTTGGGTTGTCTCCGAGTACTGTTCATCAGCGACTTCAAACTCAGCAAATTCATTGTCCTGCCCACTCTGGGGGCTCCCGTAGACGCATGTTAGACCGATTAAAATGAGATAAGATATCAAAAATACATTTAAATACTTCTTTCTTGGAGGCATATCAAACAGTTTAAACACTGAGTGTTCGGTAAACGTTGATTGTCCAAATAGTTAAAGATACCAGATGAGGTATTACAAATTAGACTATTCTTGTCAGTTAATCTAATGATGATTAGATTTGGGCATGCCTGAAAATGAACCACTTTTACCATAATTTAAAAGAATGCCTGACCACCTAGTCATAACTTTCTAACTAAGGAAGCTCGTAAATTTCCAAACCAGCTAACGTTTTTCTAGGTATTTCTATAGTGAAACCAGCTTATGGGTTTATTTTTCTTTAGAATACTCTAGTCAGTACAGAAAAAAGGTTTCGAAAGCCTGAAAGTGAGAAAAAAAATTCACACCAAGTGGACATCCACTTGGTTTGATTGGCAGATGGCTGAATATTGGTAAACACTTAAACTTGCACAAGTTCTTTTCAAGGCAAACTGAAACACCAGTAAAGCTTGGAATTGTAATGTAAAAAATCCTATTTTGTAACCAATCCTGTAGCACTTTGGTCATGGACACCCAGAAAATAACCATGATCTTTTTTGGATAATCTACCCCTTGAAAACCACATCTGATGCAAAAATAGATCTCATGCAAGGAAAAGTATATTTAATGCGAGGAAAAGTATCATACTTTTTAGAACGAGAAAGTGCTTTTCTAGACTATTTTATTAGAAACAATTTTGAAAACCAAGAAGTGATTGGCATTTTGTTGATAACTTTTCCCATCTTTAGCATCGGACCCAACATCTAAAGTCTTTGATTTGCTGTAACAAAAAAACTCAAAACTAAATGAAAAAGTCATCTGCTCCACAACAACTTTCCAAGGATCAAAGTAGCCAACTTCCCAAGACTCTGACTGCTGCTATTTCAAGTTTGGAGGAGCTGGAAAAGGACACAAAGCTGCAAACTACTGTGAAAAGAGAACGACTTGACTACATATTCAGCAATGAGCAATTTGGCAAGGAAAAGTTTATAGGATCAATCACTGACAAAGGTGTGTGCAAATTAGAATTGCTGTATCCACACTTTTGAATCATTTCCTTTAATTTTTTAGAAGTACCATTGATCCTTGAATTTGTGAAAAAAGCGTTAGAATTTCAGTCACGGGTATGTTTTTCTTATTTTCAAATGGGAGTGGAAGCCAACTTCATGTTCATATCTACGGCTTCTATTTAATTGGTGTAGTGGGGAACTTTTTGATCTAAAGCACCCCAGTAGGCAAAACCAACTTTAAAAAGTGTTTTGGTTGTCGAGATATGACCAAAAAAAAACACGCAAAAATGGGTATACAGTCAAGCCTTGTTAATCCGACATCTCAAGGGACCAAGCTCCGAGTGCCCTTTTTTACTTATGTTACGCTGTATATTTTTGTTCAGGAAGTTTCTCAGCCTGCTCTTGTGCTCCTTTCAACCTCTCTTTTCTGGCCTTGCCACTCTGTTAGAAGACCAGCTTTGGATCTCGTTCGTCAAGTTGTTGCTCCAAACGCCCAAATTCGCTCAGCCTTTTCCAGGACTTTTCTTGATCTGATCAAAAGAGACTTCTTGGATGGGGTAATTACTCACTCCACATTATGTTCTTCAGTGACAGCCTTTTCTTTCCAGGTGCTCAGAAGGCTTTACAAACAAAAGAATCCGTTATCGGAAAAGGTGTTTGCGAGTGTTTCTGGCAGTGAAATTTGTAAAGTGATGAATGCTTTGCTTCACTTTGACTCATCCAAACAGGGTGTTAGTCTGGACTTTTTGATCTCTTCATTGCTGCTATGCTCCCTCGACCGTAGTGGTATGTTTTTTAAAAGCTAAACTTCTTCATGTGGACCCAGCTAAAGACACGATAAATTGTGCCTTTTCGATGTTGAGACAACTTTAGCGTAAAAAGCAGCCAACAGCTTCTTCTAAGCGATCGAAATTGGCAAGTTATTATCCAGCTTTTTTAAATTCGCGACTAAATGTTGCTTATTTGGCGTCATGTTGTGCTCAGACGATATGCATCGCTGGAGAATTCCCAAGCGCAACCGCAAGAGAGTGTATACACTCAATAGCGAAGTGTATGACGCACAATTGGAGCGACTTCGACGATTTGGTGGCTGCAGTGAAGGAATGGATAGCTTCCAAGAACCGTGCCTTCTTTGCTCCTGGAATTAATCGTCTTCCAGAGAAATGGGAAGGAATAGTGGATGCAGATAGTGATTATGTTTTTGAATGATAATTTTGCTACTTATTTTTAGCTTAAAAATAAAATTTATTATATCTATGAGCAGTTTTAAAGACGCTGGATAATAACTTGCCAACCCAATAGATCTAGCACCATGAAGTCGCCTTTGTCTTGCTTAAATATTGGAACTGAATTAAAGCACAAAACAATAGTTATTTTGCTTTAGTCAAATTTAATGGCTCTATCTGGGTAGCTTGGATCAAAAAACATGAAGAGTACATCGCCTTTCTGAAGTCAGAAGAGCATTGTGAAAGGATTGTGGAACATGTATTTGCTGCTGATCCTCTTATTCGTGCAAATGCCATTCAGGCAAGCTTTTTTAATACAGAATATAGGCAGCTTTTTACGCAAAAGTGCTTCAGATGCTCATTTCTCTGGGCGACCTTGGACACAACATTTCAGAAGTCATCTGGAAGAACTGCGTTAACCTGCTTCATTCCATTGAAATTCCCAAGTGCATCGATGTGGACGAGCGACATGTGAAAATCTTCAATACTGCTGAGGGAGTCTTGGTCAACACTGAAGTCATTGAAAGGTAAGCTACCCAAAAAAAGATGCAGAAACACACATTCTCTTCTTTATATAGGTAAAAAAACAGTGAGAACTCTTCTTTTACTCGTCGGTTTGCTTCCCATTCAGGGCGTACCTTTTTCTATGAATTTTACTTTGCTTTTTAAGTTTGCGATTAGTTCATTAAAAAATTTCGCTTTAGGAATTCCGATGCCAACTTGGACATCAGGAATATGAAGCGAGAAAGCAAGACCTACTCTTATAAGGAGCAAATGGCTGAGTTGCAGCTGCGCAAAGAACTGGCGGAAAAAAATCGAAAGGCGGGCATTCTCACCGACAAGCAACAAAAGGCAGTGGAGGAGGAACTAAAAGTGGAGCATGTAATTTTGTGCCTATTCATTTGGATCACTCAATTAAATTTTTTGTTTGTTTGCAGACCATTCGTGAGGAACTTCGCCAACTATATGATTCTGTCAAAGAGAAGATGGATATTTTATCCGTTGCGGCTCACTACAATCCAAAAGGCGCTTTCCTCAACATTTATCTTCTCTATGATGTGGTGGTTCCGTTGCTCAAATCGAAGCTGGTTTCCCAGCCTTCAGTCTCTGCTTTTCTTTCTTTCCGAGATGCCTTCTATGAGCCGGGAAGAGATTGCCTCAGTAAGTTTTTTTTCCTAGTGCCGGCAAAACCACTTGAGTTACTACTGTCAAGTTGGCAAAGTTTAGTATTTGGAGGTGCGGATTCACTCCATATCATGTGCTATTAAAATGTTCAGAAATCACTTGTGAAATTTTAAAAGATCGGCCTGGCCCGCCTTGTTGCTTTTGGTTTTTGCAAAAACTGCTTATCTCCATTATCTTTATCCATATGTTTCTAGGAAGTTTTTGAAGCTATAGTTGTTTGCTCAGGCCATTTTTTAAAGTGTCTAGAATACCAAAATAAGAGAGTAAAAGACGCTGTTTTTGTAGTTTTTTCTGCATATATTTTGTGAGTTTGTGTGCGGATCCTTCGTTTGGTGAAGTTTTCCGCAAAACAGGGTTGGACATACCTGGCAGATTTTTTAGAAACTTACCGTTTTCATTTTGTATTTCGAACCTTTTTGGACTGCCGAACCCTAGTTTAAACCATTAATTTTCAAAGAAGCATTTGGAGCACGAAGTTTTTCAGATGAACTTGTTGCTCACTCGCAATTGAGACTGTTAGAAAGTGTCTTTCTTTACAAGAATTGGTGTGATGAGCCATTGAAAAGTCAATTGAATCGAACATTTTTGTTGCTCTCCTCCACCTGCTTTATGTTCTCCTCTATGCTCGACAACACTGAGGACATCATTGATGATCTGGATGATGACGGATTGTTGGCCGAAGGAATTACAGCTTCTAAACTAGGCTTCCTGGTTCCACTCATCTACCACATTTTCCACAAGACTGCTGATCCAGCAATTGATACCGGCTTAAAGATTAGGGTGGCCGCTTTCATGAAGGATTCCATTTCTTCTACCTTCATCATGGTAACATGAATTTTGCAGTTTTTAGCACTACCTAACATGTTAATCTTTATATAAGCAATTTTTACATGTTGAAAGGATTTAGGAGGGTGAAGTGGCTTCCTATCCCATTCTAAGACTTAACACAATTCTGCTGGACTCTGTTCTTTTGCCTGGATCTTTCGATTACATGGCTGATTTGGTGACAGCGCTAGAAAATTATTGCAAGATGTTGAACAACTCTTCCAACACCAGCCAGCCGGTTGTCGATTTTATTAAGAAAATTGTTTCTCATTTCCATGAGAATGACTCTGTGTTGCGCCGTATTATGATCAAGGTTAGACTTTCTTTGGGCTTAGGTCTAAGCTAGCAGTAAAAGTTTAATGCTTGCAGCTGCTCCAATTTATGCCTCAACTCCTTAAAGAGATCTTTGCGATCAATCAGCCATTGAAAGATGATTTGAGAAGAGCTATTTTTCTGGCCAGACATGACGAAGACTCCGAGTGCAATAAATTGGCTAATCTCATTTGGTTCGAACTCCGACTCAAAACTTCCAATGAAGTGAGTTTCTTTGTCTTTCTCTCATTAAAAAAAGTCAATATACTTGAAAATGGTTTTTAAACACTTTTAGAATTTTTTTGGGAGGGGTATAGCCGAGTTGCTTTTTCAGCTTTTTTTTTCAGCTGGCTTACCTTAGTATCTTTCCTCAAAAGACCCTTTGTTTTTTTTTTTGCACCCTAACCTGAGTAGAAAATTTCCATATTTTGCCTTGAAGAAGCAAGTTGAGCAACCCCAGGAACTGCACTTAGGCATACAACTAAGCTTTAGGGTAGGCCAGGGCAAGTTAACCGAGATCCAGCGTATGCCCTGTTTTACCTAATGTTGATGCCAACTGCATAAATACCCCACTTCCCCTTTTTTTTTGGAGAATATCCTTTTAAGATAGTTTACATCAAATTGTTCAGTTTCCATTTGTGTTCATGCAAGATGTGTCTTCTACCAAGGAAATTGTTCGCGAGGAAGCGGCTGCTTGCATTACGGATTTGGTTGAAGAATTTCCCCAAAAAGCTCCTGATGTTCTTTCTTCTTTGTCTGCATTGTACACCCAACTATATGAGGTAAATAAAGACCTCCATTTTTTTCCCTAAAATTAAAAATTTCCAAAATATAGTTGAAACCAGCAGAGTTTGATCGAATTGGTCGCAAGCTGAAAGATGAAGTGGACGATTGGCAGAAGAGATTTGGAGTGGCCAAAACATTGTTTTTGCTAGCCGAAATTCTGGAAGATTCCCATTTGATGTCGCTCATCAAAATCGTTGTGCCGCAAGGACTGAATGATAGGAATGAGATTTGCCGGACGTTGATGCGAAATACAGCTGTCAGGACAATTATTAACGTGAATTTATTTTATTACCATAGAGATCTAAACCACATTTTAAATATTGGGTTATTATACTATAAGTCATTCCCCAGCCTTCTAACTCAATTTTTAGTGAGTCTACCTCGAAATGTATATCTGATAACCAATCTATTCTGCTAAAAAATGTCGGCCTGACGGTATTAGTTCCGCAAACTTCCTCTTTTTTATGGGTGGAATTTATATTCGATGTTTTTTATGTAATTAACCCAGTAGCACGGCTTTTTAAATTCTTTAAAAGGGTGCTTTTAGGGCTTTCAGGACTTATAAAATAGGCCAATGTTTTAGCACGGCAAAAGCCATGTGGAAGACTTACTTCCATTTCTGGAAGAAAGGCTGGACAGTGTGGCGGGAGAGGCAGGAGAACACGATAACTTGCACACTGGACTAATCATTCTGATTGGTACACTGGCTCGACATTTGGAAAACAAAGATGGCAAAATTCGCAAAATTGTGGCTCGACTCATTGAAGCTCTTTCAACTCCTAGTCAGCAGGTATATTTGGTTTTTTTATGTGCTTTAAATGATTTCTCAAAATTTGGTTTAGGTCCAAGAATCAGTTTCCAGCTGCTTGCCTGCCTTGGTTCCATCACTCAAAAGCGATTCTAAAGAGCTCATTCAGAACTTGATTATTCTTTTGACCAATGCTGAAAGCTATGGGGAAAGGAGAGGTGCTGCTTATGGAATTGCCAGTATAGTCAAGGGTCTAGGCGTGGTTACAATCAAAGAAATGGTAAATGTCGTTTGTATTGTTCTCTTAGCGGCTCTTTAAACCGCCGAAAAATATTCTCGTTACTATTTTTACCTCTTGATTCAAGGACACCTTTGGGACCGACCGAAAACTGTCATTAAATCGAGGGTTGACTGTTCTGTATTATAAATAATAAAAGGAAATGCGTTTAACGCTCTATAGCTCCTATGCCGAGTAAATTTTTTAGGACATAACAAACACGCTCAAAAAGATGCTTTCACAGGATCGAAACTCTTTGTGTAGAGAAGGCGCATTATTGGCTATGGAAATGTTATGCACGTGGGTCCTTTTTTGTTTCATTCTTTGGACAGTTTTATTGTTAAAAGTTTTAGGATAGTTGGGAAACTCTTTGAGCCTTATGTGGTGCAACTTTTGCCGGATTTGCTCAGCACTTTTGGTGACAAGAATGAGGGTGTTCGAAGAGCTGCTGATGACACCGCAAGAGCTGTGATGAAAGCACTGTCTGCTCATGGAGTCAAACTGGTTCTTCCGTCTCTCTTGAGAGCATTGGAGGAAGACTCTTGGCGGACAAAGTGTGCAAGTGCAGAGCTTCTGGGAGCAATGTGAGAGCATTTTTTATATTTTAGTATCTAGTGTCCTCATTTAGGTCCTACTGTGCCCCAAAACAACTTTCGACCAGTCTGCCAGCTATTGTGCCGAAGTTGTGTAACATTTTGGTGGACACACATTCTAAGGTTCAGAAAGCGGGTGCAAAGGCGCTAAAACAGATCGCACAGGTCATTCAGAATCCTGAAATTATGTCCATCAGTTCTCATTTGTTGGCTGGTTTGGTAAATTTTTTGCTTCTGCAGTAAAAGCTCTAAGAAAAGGATTTGTACACGCGGTTTTTTAGCTTGATCCTGCCAATAAAACAAAATCATCCTTAGAAATCATTGTCAACACCAAGTTCATTCACTATGTTGACTCGGTAAGCTACCTGACTTTATGGTTAGACTGCGATAACTTGAATCCCTACGTTTATAGCCTTCACTTGCCTTGATGATGCCAATTATTCACAGAGCTTTCACCGACAGAAATACCGAGACAAGGAAAATGGCTACTCAAATCATCGCTAACATCTACTCATTGGCTGATCACAAGGTATTTTGTAGATTATTTTTAATCATTCAATTTTAGTCCGAAATCTAGGACATGGAACCATATTTGAGAGAGCTCGTGCCAGGACTGAAGAAAACTATTACCGACCCTGCACCAGGTTTGTGGTTAACCTATTTTTGTTATCGTGAAAAATAATGGTCTTTTTCATCAAGAAGTTCGAACAGTTGCATCCAAAGCTTTGGGCTCCATTATTCGCTACTCCTCTTCCAACACTTCTGAGACTGTTCAATCTGATATTATGGCAGGAAATTTTGTTGATAAGCTTGAAGTGTTCAATTATTTCTTATCTTTTTAGCCATGGTTGAAGGAGAGTCTGGTGTCCAAGACGAGCATGGTCGATAGGTCGGGTGCAGCCCAGTGTCTCTCTGAGGTGATTGGTGCTCTCGGCGAAGACTTTTTAGCAGCCAATATGCCTGGTGTCATCAAGATTACTGAGTCTTCACAAACTGAGCCATATATTCGTGACGGGTACATCCTGCTTTATATATATTTGCCAATTGTACTGGAAGAGAAGTTTGTACCTTACATCTCGCAGATTATTCCTTCCATTTTAAAGGTTCTTTTTAGCTATTTTTGGCGTCAATTTTATTATTTTTTCAGGCTTTGGCTGATGAGAATGAATACGTCCGCGATTCTGCACTCAAAGCTGGCCAGCGTTTGATCTCCGCCTATGTGGGACATGCTAAAAAATTGCTTTTACCTCAGCTGCAGACTGCTATAGTGGATGAAAACTGGCGAATCAGACAGTCTTCCGTCAAACTCATTGGTGAATTCCTTTTCAACATTTCTGGTTGGTTAATATTTTGGAAATTTTATTAAATTAATAGTGGTGTATTCCTATAGGTGTAAGTGCGAAGATGACCTCAGACACTTCCAATGAAGATGACACACTTGGGATTGAAGCTGTCAACAAAGCTATTGTGCGCCATATAGGTTGCTTTTTGGTTGCTCAGCAATTTTCCTTAATAATTGTTTGCAGGTCAGAAATCTCGTGATGAAATATTGGCGGCTTTGTATTTGGCTCGTCATGATGTTGCCTTAGTTGTGCGTCAGTCTGCCTCTCATGTTTGGAAGGTGTGTGGTTCGCTTTTTCAGAAAGAGCACACAACAGTTTAAATAAGCTGTTTCAGGTGGTCGTTTCAAATACTCCAAAGACTCTAAAAGATCTTATGCCTACTCTTTTCGAATTGGTGCTCCATTGTTTGTCCAGCTCGAGTGGAGATCGTCAACAAGTTAATTTTACTTTTTAAATTTCGTTACGAACTAATTACTAACGCTGTAGATGGCTGCTCGATGCCTTGGTGAAATAGTAAAGAAGATGGGCGAAAGAATTTTGGTCACTGTATTGCCCAACCTAGAAGAGCGTCTAACTAGCAAAGATACGGATTTGCGCAAGGGTGCAGCTATTGCTTTGAATGAAATTATGTCGAACACACATCGTGATATTGTTGAGACCTATGCTTCCACTCTAGTGCCTTGTATTCGCAAGTGTTTGTCTGATTCCGAAAAGACAGTTCGTGACTCAGGAGCTCCTTCCTTTTCTTCTTTCCATCAGGTATGTAAATTTTCATCTTTGCTACTTCAGTTTCAAAAGTGTCTGTTCAGGTCGTCGGCTATATTGCAGTGGACGAAATTGTGTCACCAATGCTGGAAGAGTTCTCTCGCACCAACAATATGGATCTGCTAGATGGGTTATGCGCAATCATGGAGTCTAGCACCAGTCGAACACTTCTCTCCAATCTTCTGCCTAAGTTGACAAAACCTCCGGTCAATTCACTGGCTCTGTGCAGACTGGCAGCTGTGGCTGAAGACAGTCTAAGCAGGAATTTGCCGAAAATACTAGATGCTTTGCTATCTAGTCACATCAATACAACTGTGGAAGAGGTTTAATTTTTCTTAATTAACGTTGTTGGAAACTTCAAAACTATTTTCAGCACGTCGAAAATGCTATTCCAGTGATTTTGACACTGGAAGAGGAGGAAGACGTGATGATTGTAATTTCTACATTGCTAAGACATTCCAATCAGCAAGTGGCTTCTACGCTGCTCAAAGAATTTGTGATAAATACAGGGGTAAATATGATTGTGGTTTCATATGCGTTTGCGGAAGTCTTGAAAAGTTTTCTTGGTCAGCTTTCTTGGTTAAGCTGATTCTTTAAAGAAAAAAGTTGAAAATTTTTTGGCCGCGCTTTAGTTTTTTCGAGTTTTTTCCGAAACCGTCTTAACTAAATTTTTGAATCTAAACGGTACTAAAAAACGTTTTAAGTGTTTTTTCACAATTAAAAATATGTTTTATTCAAGTTTCGGATGCGAAAAAGCAAACAAAAGTAGTTAAAATCGGTATTGGGGGGATTTAAAATACAGTCGTCTCTCGATATAACGAACCCCTAAATTCAAAAAAATGTGTTTGTAGCATTGTGTTTTTGACCTATTTTTTGCGGATGTCTTCTGGGCATGTTATATACCAAGATTTAGCTTATAATCTAGGCTACATTTTGGTATATAACATGCCCAGAAGACATCAGCAAAAAATAGGTCAAAAACACAATGCCACAAACACATTTTTTTGAATTTAGGGGTTCGTTATATTGAGTGGCGACTGTACTAAGGTTTAGCCGTGATTTTTCGCGCATAGAAAAGACTCTTGAGGGAATATTGTCAACAAAATTACTTTGATTCCCGCAAGGTGGCCTTGTCGCTATATTAAGAATACACATATGGCTTTATTGTTAGCATTGTGTCGAAGTCTTGTTTCAGGCTGATTTGACTGAGATGCTGGAAGTTCTGTTGCCAGGTCTCGTGATGCTCTATAACTTAGAAGACCCCATAGTTGTGGAGAACAGTATTGAGGCTATGAACTGTCTGGTTAAGCAATTGGACAGCATCACGATTTTAGAGTTAAATGCCACACTCAAGAAAGTGGTTAATTCGCTTCAGTCAAAAGCTGAAAATAAAGCAAATGAAACATTCAGGACAGTGCCTGGTTTGGCTAATCCTAAGGTTAGTAAAGTGATCTTGTTGGAAGTTTACATAGAGGTATTCAATTCCTTTTTAGGGATGGCAGCCGCTGCTGGGAATTCTCAGAGAAGGCTTGTTAAGTGGAAGTGTGGAGCAAAAGGAGATGTCCAGCATATCAATGCGCCAACTGGTTGCATTGAGTGATGAGAAAGGACTCAAGCCACATGCTGTCAATATGGCTGGCCCGTTGATTCGAGTTTTAGGAGATCGGTATCCCACACCTACCAAGTTGGCTGTGCTCAATACACTCTCCAAATTGTTGGATAAAGTAAATAAATATTTGTTTTAAGGGGATGCATATAAAAGCTATAGGACATAGATATGATATTGAGATATTACTCCATGGATCACTTTGTGTTTTTACCCGAAAATATGTATTCTTTCCAATGAGATATCAACTAACTCGATGTTTTGAAAAAAATTGAAGAGAAATATATTTAAATGTAGTAAAATTGGCAATATCCATGCCCTCTCAATAAGTCCATACTTCAATTCTTTATTTTCTTTGTTCAGCTGCCTCTAGTGTTGCGTCCATTCTTGCCGCAAATGCAGAGTGTCTTCCTCAAAATCCTGCAAGAGCCCACCTCCTCAGCCAACATAAAGACCGCAGCTGGAAGTGCTTTGAGCCGGATTGTAGAATTCCATCCAAAACCTGAGTCTATTGTGAATGAGTTGATGAAGTTGCAGAATACAGTGGATAATCCAGCTGAAATGTGAGTTGATTGCAATACTTTTCTTTAGTTTATAATCAATTCTAACTTATCTCCATACAAGACACGCTAAAAAGAGCCCCTATGGTTTAGCTCACAGACCAGACCTTTGTTTGGATGAGTAGGACCCAAACCGCAGGGGCCAAGTAAAATTGGTGTTTTCGGCATTATACATTAAATAAATCACCGCTAAAAAAGAATTCAAGAAGTTGAATGCCAAAGAGAATTCGAACACCAAAATCCGTTTTTGAATATTACATCGGGAAAAAAGTTGTGGTCGTCCGAAAGGGCGAGAATTTCTTGTGACCCCTATACGCATAAAAATAATTGTATATTGTTCATTTTAGCGCAGCTATTTTGGAAACACTGCAATCCAAAATCAAGGCAAAGAACTCAGGGTGAATTTACTAGCTGCAAGGAAATCAAAAATTGACTCAATCTATTCTTCTTTTGCTAGTTTCATGTTTTATTTTGTTGTTTTTAGTTCTGCAAACCGCTGTTTATGTAGAGTCGGAAATAAAAGGATATGACATTCTGTTGTTTAAAATCTTTTTTCTGACCAGAGTTAAAGTAAAATTTTTTAATGCCTTCCATTTGAGTTATCTGTAGAACCTTGTCTTTTAACATGTTTTAATTTTGGTAAACTTTAATTGTTGAGTTTAATTTGTTTTTTTTTCTCTAAATATTATCATTTGTTGAAATAAAGTTGTTGTTGTCTGTGATGCCTTAGGATGGCACGTGGTCGGTCAACTGAATCGGAACGATCTTTTTACCTAAAAACTTGGTTAGGCGAAAGCCGGGTATTGCTAATACCTGCTATTTTTGGCTTGAGGTGTAGGCAAAATGAAGCTTGAAATGCAGTACGCGAGCAATAAGTTAAAATGGCTTCGAAAAGACAAAGGCTCTTGAATGATTTTGAAAGATGTTCTAACAACTTTTTCGAAATCATCTATTGGTTAATTTAGTTTTGTCATCCTTTTTGTTACCTTAATCGTTCTTTTTTTAAAGTATGGTTTATTTTTAGAAAATTCCTTGACCAATAACACCATAATAAAGTTATCATGGTTTCGGGTCAAAGAAAACGTGGAAATGGGATGGGATTCTGTACTGCAACTTACTCTCCGCAGTCAGCAAGACCGAAAACTTGCAAATCCAGCGCAAGGTGCAAAAATCGCAGTTAACAACAATACGCAGATATTTTATTTATCTACACGTGGTTCACAAATCAAACAACTTTTTATACATTTATGGGACTTTGGCACATTAAACTATGGACAGAGATGCTTATTACGTTTGCTTCGACTGCACTGCGACACACACGTGTTTCGCTTCTTTTGTGGACGAGACTAAAAATTAAAGACTATAAATAACAATCCCCCCAACTCGAAATTTATTAGACTTCTTTTCGATCGAATTCGAACAATGTCATCATTGCGATATCCAGGCACCCTATCTACTGCATCACAGTTGCTAGCAACATTTGGCCAGCCTTCTTTGACAGTCTTAAGCACCCGAAAGCAAATATCCCCCTCATCCAAAGCAGAATCCGAGAAGCTGAAACGTTGAAGCAGATAACTTTCAAAAGAAAGTCTGATTTACTAGTATGGGGCAGTTATCACACGGCATGCTGGACATTTAAGTAAAAGTTCGTTGGCAAGTAAGGTCTGATTCATGTATTGCTGTAGACCTTCATTAGTAATTGCGTTAACCTCAAATTTGAAGTGTAAGCTTTGGTTTAGGAGAATGTAAAAAATTACCATAGTAGCTTCAGGGTCGGAGTTTTGATTCGCTAAATAGGAGCTCATGGACACGTTTTGGAAACCATAACAAGCTCTAATAGCATCGTCTCCAGACCTCTGTTTTGCACACAAGCGCGATAAATTTTCATGGCACATTGTCTTAAAAAACAAAAAATAGATAAATAAATAAAAGCACAAAAAATCGTAATACAGCTCACCATTTCACTTCTGTCAACGCAAGTGTCCTCGTTGTCCACACGTGGATCCAATTGATAATGTCTAAATGCAAACGCTTCAGGACCGCAGCGATCTGCGCAAAAGCTGGTGTTCCAATCCGGATTCAGAGACTTGTAGATACAATGACTGAAGGTGAAGCTGTTGTTCCAATGCTTTTCCATAATATCGTGTTCCCTCAAATACACATTGGCCATTTCCTGAAATGAAACAAGTAAGATGCTGCGCATCTAAGGCTAAGAGAGGACTAACCGAATAACGCATTGATGCCCAGAATAGTCCACCCAAGGATGTAGAGAGGAGAAAAAATATTGCGATCTAAAATTAACAGCTTCCAGAAAGGGAGAAAAAAATAGACCAGAAAGAAGATGTTAATCTCACATTCCCAAGCAAAATGTAGGCGCAAGGTCTTCTTCGAAGAATATATCTCAAGAACCTTTCTTTCTTCCCACGGCTGACTTTTGAATTACCCTAAATCAGATGGAAACGTTTAAATTTTATATTGTGGAAAGAATGTACCGAAGTCATTTTTTGTAGAAGTAACAAAAATTGGCAAAGAACTCCTTTTTTGACTTTGATAAGTGTAGATAAGCCAAGAAAGAATGATTATTTTCCACAACACAACAAAATAATGAATCCGAAAAGGACATCCAACAAATTTGATTATTAAAAGAATTTGTCACGCGGTATTTTCGATTTTTTATTCATTTGGACTAGATATGTAGATTTGGTTATATCCCGTAAGTGTAGACTCATCGGTAAAAAGGGGCAGGTAAAAAGAGCAACAGACCCCAATTTTAATTTTATTGCGTAGTCTAAGGCTGAAGGCCAGTCTAAGAACGTCTACCCTGTTAGTCTAAGACAGCCTACCCCTCTGTAAAGTGTACAAAAGGGCCTGGCAAGGGTGTGGCTCCTTTGACGGAAATGAAATAAGATTGCTTACATTGTAATGCCGAATTTTAATAGTGTTTCAGTTCGTATTGAATTGAAACCCTCACAGGTCAGGTGTTTATCCATACAACAACCTAGCCAAGTAAATATCCGCTTGATATGATTTTTTCTTAGTTTTAGGCTCTAAAACACTTTTTCCTGCACTAATTAGGGCGTTCTAAAGAAGGTTTAACAGGGCTGAATTACCGTTTCCACTGGGTTCAACAGGTCCAAGAATACTGCGGGTCCGGAAGGTACAAAGGGGGGGGGGTTAAAAAAGGGATTATTCAATACAGAAGCGCTCACCAGTGGCGAACAGCTGGGCTCTTTTCAACCATTTTGCTCATCTCATTTCGTGTAGGCTCTCATTGTATCCTACCCACCCACCACCAACACTTCTTGAGAGTTACTGCTAGCTATAGCAAGTTCCGCAATTTCGACAAACACAACGAACATTGTTACGTATACACGACAAACCTATTTCACAGAAGTTAAAGGTGAAACACACTTGTAAAGTAAAGCTTTTATTACTTCTTGATATTCTCATTTCAAAAGACTATTTGCTTACTTTCAGGAAGAGCAAACAACTTGACAGTGTTGGAAATGTGTTCCAAAGTTAAAAAGACTGTGGAATTTCGAAGCAGCTCCAATGCCGACCAAATACTTATTGGTTGTTTTCCAGTGTTGTCATTGTGAATCAACTTAGCTTTGAGGTGGGATGTCTGAAATGTAGATCCTTTTAAATAGCTTCGAATATTCTATTTACAGTCGACTGCCGTTAGGGCTAGAGTCTACAATCAAAGTGGTATTTACTGATGCGAGTTGACTGTAACCATCTTAAAAGTTAGCTCACCTTGTTTCCATAGCCAAACACATGGATTTCTTCCCTTCCTCTCTGAACAGCCATTAAACTTGTGGGCGAAAGCAATTGAACTGGAAGGGAATAACTGCCTTCTGGAATGCTATACTGCTGCACAAGTGTTCCATTTCCAGTCTGCAATTTGTACCATATATATGAAAGCATAAATAAGGGATTAATGCGACATTGTCATGCCTTTCTTATTACATTATACTTTGAACATTACTGAAATGTTTTCTCCTTATTTTTAGTATTTTGTTTATTATTTAGTTAAACGAAACGCTCGACAAAGACTATTCGTGTCCCCAAAAAAGAGCCAAGAACAGGGTTTTTTCTTGCGCCACCCTTCACAAAGAGAAACTATACAGCTAAAAGTTGAAGAATAGCCGATTGGCAAGAGACAAGGATGTGATTCTTGGTAGCATGTATAAAGCTGCAACTTTGTCTGTCTTTATTCTCAAACTCCATTGATCTTTCAAATTCAAGCTCTCCATTGTAAACATGAACAGTATCGTTGAAGCGGTCCAGCAAATAAATCTAGAAAAAGAAATAATAGAATTTCAAAAAATACTTAAAAGGGTAGGACGTTTGGCAAATACGCAAATGTAAGTTTCAAAAACAATGGCTTAATGTAGTTGAATTTTTGAATTGGCGCGTGATTTTTGCTTTTGCCAAACTTCTCTACCACGGCTGTTCCAATTGGTCGAAAAGGTCCATTTTAAACTTCAAGAGGTGTTTGGCTCTGTGGTAAAGTGTTAGGTTTTGCTCTTTTGTGGGTCTCATGTTCCAATCCATCTAGTGACCGCACTTTTATTTTTTTTTGTCGTTTCGACTGTTATGGGTTGGTGCTTTCTTCCACCGCTGACTGGCTGCCGATTGACGCTTCACAGAGTGAGAAAATTCGTGCGTTTGCTTTTCCGGCTTCGCACTACCTCTTCTTGTCAATACCATTTAAGACTCTAAAAATAGTTGAATCTTTTTTTGCATTCAAAACATTGAAACATTCATTTTTTGATGACAAGTCATATACCAAAATGTAGCCCTGGATCCCCTCTACAAAACAAGAGGAGATTTTTTCTGGATTGAGGACCTGTGAAGACTACAGGCCATATGTAGCTCGGAACTTGTTTTTCTAGTCAAATTAAAGGAATTTTTAAATTTCCCGCAAAACTTTGCTTGAAGCTCAAAATGGACCTTTTCGGACAATATGGAAAGTCGTGTCCACACACTGCGAAAAATTCAACTTTGTCTGCAAACACTGCCACATCTTTAGCAGCCACACTAATACTCTTCTCTCTTATTCTACCTCCATGCAAATCCAATGCGTAGAGATTGCTCATCACACAACTTGATCGGTTTCTTCCACTATTGTCTTGCAGAGCCAAAAAAGAGGCATTGCCAACATTGAAGAACTTCAGTCTATGCATTCTGACATGTGTTTCAGTTGTGTTTACCAAACCAAAATTGGTCTCGTTGAAAATCTTCCATACTTCAATCTCTCCATCGAGTTTGGGCAAGTAGAATATCTGTCGGTTGGTAGACAAAATACCAACAAATTTCGACTCTCTACTAGTTAAATTTGAAAACATCGACTTTTGAGACACAATCTCAAAAATTTTGTGCAAATAAACAGTCGTTGAGGAATTAATATTGTTGAAAGAGCTTGTTACTCTTTTACTTTGTGCACTACTTTTGGAATGGTGCTGGACGGGAATTATAGGGACGGCGTTTACAAGTGAACTGTTGGTGTTTGAAGAAATTTCCAGCCTTGTTTTATGAAGTTTAACTGGAGGAGTAGGCGATGTGAGCAGAATGGCAAGAGTTGCTTCTTCAGCTAAGAAAGCAACTTTTAGCTGAGAAGTGAGAACAGAGGTGTTAGACCAATTATCTGGAGGAATACGAGAATATAATTTACTAAAAGTCTCATCTCCAAATATAAGATCTGGCTGTTCAGTCACAATTATCAAAAGTAGTATCAATCCTATCAATGCGGTCAACATAATCATACAAATGATTATGTAACCAGTAGCTGACTTCATCATTGTTTGAAATGAACTAGAGAAATGTGTAGAGAAAAGAAAAAATTTTCAATTTAATCCACCAAAAACTAGTTGCATGGCGTGTTAAAAAGAAATTGATCTCCACGCAGCAACCTTGAAACAACTAAATTTTGATCAAGATGTTATCTAAAATTTATTACTAAAAAAGAAGAAGAAGCCAATAGCAATAGACGGCAAAATAAAAAGAAACTTATCTAATGAAACATGCAAGTGCCATCAGCAATCCGGCAGGGAACGTCAACAGCGCTTGTTTATTCACACCTCAAACCTAAAACACACATAAACATAAATCTAGCAGATGGTTGAAAAAATGTGAGAGCGAATAATGTGAACAACATCATACGAACTCGAAAAAGAAGCAAAATGACAAATTTGAAATTCAAATTAAATTTTATTTGAATTCACCTGGTACCCGCCTTTTTTAAACTGAAAAAATATTCCCATTGGGTGCGGGCATGCCCCTTTAATGCCGCTTGTGCAGAAAATTAGCAAAAATTTTTGATGCCAATTTCTGGAATTGTAGGGATTTTGCTAAGCTTAACCCTCCTCTGACCAGTAATACGGTGGAGTAGTGCGTAAGCAGTTTTCTCTAAACTTCAAGCCCCCTAGTGTATCTAAACTTTTGGGGGCTGTTCACTTTTAAATGTCGATTCAATTGTTGTAAAGCTTGTTCTAGGTATTTGATAACCTTCATAGCTAAGGTAGAGTAATAAATTTGAGGATCTTCTGCGTCCAAAAGTTCCACCGCCCAGGGGAGACGGTTCTCAACTTTTTAGTAGACAGTCAAAGTGGGGTTGGAATAGTTTATTTAGTGTACGCAAAATCGGACAGGAAAAACTGCACAAAACTGAACAAAAACTGACTGTATCCAGTTCTTCGTTGCTCTTTGATGTGGCGCTGGATACAGACTGCCAGCCTTGCGGCTGTCTCCCCTTAAATCTCTTACAATCCAAAGTACAAATACCACCAAATCAACAAGCAAGCTACATTCAAGCTAAAGACAGATCTAAGCAGTGCATTCCAAAAGCAACCACCCACAAGAAAGCAAAAATAATAGAACATTTCATTTTTGCCCACCATGCTCTGTACTAATTTTTTTCTCTAAATTTGCAGTCTCGCTTGTAAACGTAAACCGTCTTCCTAGGGGCTGGCAAATCTTTTCTTTTCCTGAGTGGGCCCTCCTTATAAAGTGGTTCTTAATGTTGGTATAACCAAGTAGCGCCCAAAAATGTATGTACTTGAAAAAGGAATCAGCGAAGTTATAGAAAACATACAGGGATCAAGGAAATAAGCGAAGTTTTTTTAGAAGTGTTTCAAGGATGACATCGCTCGCTCTCCAACTCAAAAGATTGAAAACTGCCGAAACTGAGTGTCTTGCACCTGAAAAGGACCGTTCTTCGTTGCTCTTTGATGCCAAAGAAGCGGCGGCCTACAGTCGTGAGGACTTCTACGAATTCGGTAAATTTTTTCTTCGTTGATAGAAAATAATTTTGTATGTCGAGAACTGAATTTTTAGCTATCAATGGTCTACAAAAACTTAAAAAGTTCGATGAAAAATTTGATTGGTAATACAATCCTAATGTTCATCTATCTATGAAATTAAAACATTTTAATCTAGTTATGAAGCGGATCTTTTCGATAAATCTTGTCTAAATTCTAATCGCGCATTATTGGGGATGGAAGAGCACATTGAGCTAAATGGGATGCTGGAGAAGATGATCATCAAGCTGTCACCCTACTTCCATCATCAAGCCTGTAAACAAGTATTGGAGTGGTTGGTTTACAAGTACCAGGTGAGACGAATTTTTTTATTTTGGATATGCTTTACTATTTGTCTTCAGGTGCACCGATTCAATGCCGAGTTATTGTTTATTGCCTTCTTGCAGTATCATTCTTCCAATTCCTTTGGACGTCTTCTTCGTATATTGAAGTTTGAGAAGCCAGAGTGGAACTTTGTGGACGACTTTGCACGAAGTGGTTCTCCCATTCCGATGAATGTCTTGATGAAAGTGTGCTTTACTAATCGCAGCTACTTCTTGGTATCTAGCTTCTCAAGTTTCCTTGTCAAAGCATTGCAGGTTATATTCTAGTATTTATTCTATCCTAAGGTCTGTTGGCTATTTTGCAGGCCGTCGGGCAAGAATACGCGGAGAAAAGACTGCATACTACCTTTACCTTCTACGCCATTTTCATGCTAAGCTTGTTCGATGACTCTTCCAAAGTGAATGATGAGCTAATTGCAAAGGTGATGCCTTATGTCGGAGTAGCGTTGAAGTGTGTTACTGCTTTGTCTTTGAGTTTCTATTAATTTTATTTTAGATCTGCTGTGTTGCCATTCAAGTTTGCTGGTCTGGTGATTATAGCGAAAATGGTCGTGACAACTTCTCTTAATGCTGAAATTCTGCACAACATTACCAAACTCATCTTATTTGTATGGATTTTAATTGGAATATTGTTTTTATGGTGCCGATTTATAGAAGATCCGAGAGCCTTGGGTAGATGTGGCGCTGGATACAGTTGCACTTATTTGTCAGACTCAGGATATTGCCAATTTGCCGGGAAAGTGGGTGTTTTTTGTTCGTTTTTCTTCGCAAACACTTATAATGTATTCTCAGATCAATTATTAAACTTTCTCGGAAAAGAGATGCTCTCAACTTGGTTTCAAGATTGGAAAAGATGGCCAGCACACTTGATATTTCCTACTTTCTCATTGCTGTCTGGAATACCTTGCAGCTTTGCTTGGAGAGAGGTAACTTTATAAAATTTATAAATGACTAGCTTTGTGTCCGTATTCAACCATAGGAGCAGAAAACAAGTTGAAATGGCTGTTAGTACTTCTCATACGGTCCAAATTTAGGTGTGGATGAAGATATGACAAGAGATTGCAAAGCTATGCTTGGCGCACTGCAAGAAACCTTTGGCGGAGGGGTATTTGGGCTAAAAGAAGAAAGCACTATTTTTCTTTAAGCTATTTCACTGTTATTTGCCCAATAAATAGTTTCTGGTTGGGTGCATGTCTTCATTACACTACGTTTCCAATGAGAGGATAAAAAGAAAGTGGAGGAGAAGGAGAAAGAGAGGGGGGTGTTTCCAATACAAACGATAAATTGAAAGAGAAAGTGGAAGAGGCAGAGAAAGATAAGAGTGTTTCCAATAGAAAGAATTCTTGCAGGAATTTTTCAGAAGATTATTTTTATAACTTTTGTTTTTCAATGTGATTTGCTTTTTCTAGCGGTAACGTACTAACAAGGCAATTGAAGCAAATAGCGTGTACATAATAAATGCAAAACACTCAGGTTTAACATGTTTAAGCAAACAAAAGATCAAAATTCTTGCAAGAATTATTTCAAGATTTCAAATCGATTTGAAAGGCAAAAGAGAAGGAGAAAGAGAAAATCTTTTGTTGGAAACACCCGGAAGAGAAAGTGAAAGAATTCTTCGAGGAATTCTTTCCATGAGAAACACAAAATTCTTTCTCTTTCTCCTCTCATTGGAAACGTAGTGTTAGGGTTTATGAAACCATAATTTTCTGTTTCAGAAGATTATTCCAGGTTTAAGGCGATGGGGAGTGAGCAGAGATTTTTAACGTACTGCAAGGTTCTGATCTCAAAATTTCAAAAATCAGACAAATCTCAGAAAAAATTAGATTTTTAGTTGGCTATATGTACTTTCACCGCTCAAATTAATCATTTATCCCGTCAAAATAATTTTTTACCCCGTCAAATTTGAATTTCCCGCAAAATAATCAGAAAAATTGAGCAAAATGTTGGCAGACATTTAAATATTTGAAAAATCAGACAGATCAGACACAATTTTTAAAAATCAATGCATTTCTGATTAATCAATACAGATCGGAACCCTGATGTACTGGTATCTAAAAGCCAAGCCTCTGAACACCACTTGATAAAGTGCTCTTTCAATTTGCACATTTTTGTTTTTCATCCTTCTTGCTGCCAACCACATCTCTGACCTCCACTTCTCAACTAAACTATGTCAATAGTACGTTTTTGTACAATTGTCTCTACCTAAACAAGGAAGGAAGCTCTTTAGACATAGATCAAGGGGAGCAATCACCACGGTGAAAGACACAGTCTGTGTTTTCTTTTGAATCTGCTAAGGGAAGGTCGTTTGTTATTCCTTTGTTCTCTAGCCAATGTTTGACTAAAAAGGGTTCACGTGCTCTCTTTTCAACGTTAATTATCCTGGCATTAGGTAAAGTGAAGAATGTTTTATCTATTTGTTATTTATCTTATCTGTCTTTCTTTTCTCGCTTGTTAACTGTTCTTAATTCGTGTGTTCTAGCACTTCTTCACACACTAATCATTGCTTGGAAGAGCTTTTCTTATGTTTTTACACCCTAACTTGTGGTTTGGATCACATTTCTTTAGTTGCAGTTCACATATTTACTTCTTTGCAAATAAATTACTTCCTATTTTTATGTTGATTTGAGCTGCTTTCTCTGAATATTTTAAGAAGGGAGTAACCCCTCATCTGTTTTCAGACGTAGGTCTGGCTAGTATAGTGTGGTGATTGGGCATTAAGATTTGAAATTGTGTTATTTAGGGGCCACAGATTTGACACCAAGGATGTAATGAAAGTAAAGTTTGATAAAGGGGATTTGGGAGTGGGAATAGAAGATAAAAAAGTTCGGAATGTTGGAAATGGAACAGTCGAACCTTGATAGTGATTTCTCAAATACAGTCAACTCTCAGTAATCCGGCACCCCAAGGAACCAGGCTTCGAGCGCCGAATTATCAAGGGTGCCGGATTAACGAGGGTTGACGGTAGTTTTTACCCCAATTTTAGATGCCTTCTGCTGACTCACAAAAAAGCTCGAATCTGCATTTGATTTTCCCGAATCCCACGACGCTGGATAATCAGGTTTTTGGGACATCCTCTAGGCTTTAACCTTTATCTAGAGCAGAGCCCAAACATGAAGCTAATGTCTTCTAGCGATTTTTCAATCTATTAGCAATCTCATTTCTTTCACTCCCTTTGTTTGAACACCAGTATGCACAGAAGCAATGAATCAGAGGAATAGAAAAGTTCCAAGCCTTTTTATAGACGTTCATATATTTTTGGTTGAATGTATGTGAAGTGGCACTTGGAGGAGCAGGGGAAATATGTGCTTCTTTCCCTTTATTGTTTTATTCGTAGATAAGCAACGCATTTGCGCGTGTGTTTTTCTGGTTGTTATGCTTTATGTGATGTTCTATGTGGTGTAGAACTTTGATTTGTTAATTCATCCGCTCATCTGTTTTTCAGGTGTTGCAATGAATGGAGATGGAACAGCTAGCACTAGCCAGACAACCACTGTGCTTCAGCCTAATTCTATAGGTGGGCTAAGCTTTGTGGTTTTCGATCCGTTCTATTGATCTTACACTTAATATAGAGCACATGCTTGTAAGAAAAAAAAATACTTGCAGTAAATACATCTTCAGCCACACGGCTACCAAATTACCTTTATCTTAGATAAAAAGAACGGCGCTAGTAAAGAATACCGTGGATACCTGAATTTTGGGCGCTAGTGTCATGCAACAGCACCCAGCCCCCAATAGTACTAGTGTCATATATCACGAGATACACGGCACTAGTAGTTATCAAGGGGATATACGACACTAATGTCGAAGGTGCTCTTTACTTGCGTCAATTTTTTTTGCTGAGGTCTCAAACTTTGACGTAATTACCACAAAATTTGCTGAAAAGAGACAAAAAAAAAAGAGAACAATCTAAAAGGAAGGGCTGAAATGAAGCCCCAAAGCCTAAAATTGGTTTTGGAAGAAAAACCTGTTTAACTTTTCAGCTTGTCTTTTTCAAAAAGAGACCCCCCATTGCATGTATTCTCTTTGGCACACTTCTGCTGCTGTCGTTGCCAATAATGACAAGCACACTGTGTAAGCAAGCAGGTCCTTTTAGAAAGCAGGCATAAGTGGTTTGTTTGTGTATGTTTGGGGAAAAGTGCGTATAGACACACATTCCACACTGCCTACTTTCTATCTCTATTCGCTCTTTCATGCTGACAAATACTTCTACAATCCCTGCACCAAAATAAACGTATTGATTCCCTAAAATAAGTGGATGCCGTTTTTTGATACATGTGCGTACATTATTTTCATTTTTTATAACTTTCAAATTTTGTTTTAGTGGTTTTTAATTAAAAATTTATGTGTATTTACTAGAGTTGTGAAGTTCTCCAGAGAAATACTCAGATAGTATAAAAATTCTCCGCTTACCAGAGAAATACTCTAGTAACGCTTATTCGACCAAATACATCAATAAAAAATCTTTATTTATATAAAACAACTACATTTACTCAAACATATTTCGAATGACTTCAAAGGACAGCTTCTTCTTCGTGAAACGATCGATGTAGTGTATCGCTTGCGCTCTAATCTTCTAGCATTCGTGAAACGGTAATTTTATAAATTGGTCACCGTTTAAGATTGATAAAATACCTTCAATTGTTTTTTCATTTGTGCAACATCGGTCGTATAGCAAGCATTGCAGAAATTTTGGGCTCTATTTAACCCAAAGCTAAAAATCAGAACAAAAGAGAAGATTACCGAAGACTAGAGCTAGAAGGCGAAAGCAAAGACAGAGAAAAGAGTCATAATTTTTTAACACAAGTATTTCAATACCCCGGAATCTAAGGATTCGACAAACAACGTTTCGAGACCCCCGTTTCGCGAAACACGTTTATGAAAGCAGAATTTCAAAAGATTATTTGATTAATTAGATAGGACCAAAACTTGAGATATCTACATTTTGGATCAACTACCATCTGACTTTCAGCAATATCCTACCAACTAAGCAACTTTTTCAGATCCGGATTCCTGAGAACATTTTGCTTTCAGATATTCCTCAAAATAAAAAATCCTTGCATAAAGAACATTTTTATTAAAAGATACCCTCTCTGCAATTTAATCTCTTCACTATGACATCGTCTAAAGCAAGTAGGGCATTTTAGATGTATATTAAGTAAGAAATAATTTTTAACGAATTCAAAAGCTTGCCATTCTAACTTGTCCTTATTATTTTTCTTCAGGAGTTACCGCAACCAAAAAAGAAAGGAGCTTGGAAGAAGAAAAGCCAAAAGATGAGATCAATTTGAAAGCACTAGAAATGTCTTGGCAAAACTATTTGATCCCGATTGTGGCCAGTAGTTTCCTGATGATCACTTGTTGGTTAGATTTTTGCTATCCTTTGTGCTGAAAGGGGTAATAAAAAATTGTATAGGTTGGTGGGTCATTGGGGACTATCCTTCTTGTGGATATTTTTGTTTGTGATACTCTACGTGCTCAAAACTCACTACTGGATCCGCAAAGAACAGAAGAGGTTGCGCGTTCGCAATGTAATTATTCGTGAACGAGAGGTAATATTTCTTTTCGTATTATTGTCAACCCTCTTTGCAAGGACCTTGGAAAACTGGCTTTAAGAGTTCACTCACATTAGGAGGTGACTACAGCAAGGGTTTGTTATATTGAGTTTGTTTGACCAAAAATCTTTTAAAAATTGTTGTATAGGAGGCTTAGGATTGAAAAGTGAGAAAAGATGTTGACCGGACTTTAGAATTCTCGCCTCGGGCAAACATGCCTAAAATTGTGTCCTGAGGCTATTTTAAATGCTGTTAACAATAAAAGAGGCCAGAAATATTCGGAGGACGCTTTGGAGCACTTTTTAGAAAAAATAACATTTTGGCCAATTCTGCCTTGCAGGGGCTAAAGTTAACCAATTTTGGAGGTTATCTTGGGGGTCGTTATTTCGAGGGTTGACTTTATTTCTTATTTTCAAATTAATCAGTTTGATTTCAGGCTATCATGGCTCAATTCAGCAAACTCAGCGACTCCGAACTGCCCGCCTGGGTTCAATTCCCCGACACTGAGAGAATCGAATGGGTCAACAAGGTTACTACTTTCATTGCTTTAATTATATGGCTGCAGAATTTAGCCGAGAAAATAAATGAACTCGGTTTAAGAATTGGTTTTTATCTAAAATTATAATCTTTTGTAACTTAACACTTGTTTTTTCTTGGCAGATAGTAAAACAACTGTGGCCTTACATCAACGAATACGCGCAGACATTTATGAGAGAGTTGATCGAGCCTCAAGTGCGCTCTCAGATGCCAGCCCCATTCAAGTCTTTCAAATTTCTGGAGATCGATTGTGGGGATTTGCCTTGTAGAGTGGGTGGACTCAAGGTATATACAGACAACGTAGGTAGGGATAAGATCATCATTGACATGGATTTGGTGTATGCAGGTTGTTTTTAAACATAAAAGTGAATTCATGATCAGTAATGCCTTTAGGAGATGCTCAATTCACTGTCCAGGCATGCGGCTTTAAAGGCGGCCTAAATCAGTTGGTGGTATGTGAGTCGAGATCTCCAATTAAAATGTATGCTTTCCTATTCATTTAGTTGTCGGGGAAAGTGCGCTGCACCTTGTCCCCTTTGCTCCCGTATCCACCCATGATTGGAGGAGTCTCAGGGTCTTTTACGGAGCTTCCGAAATTCGGTTTGTATTTTTCAATGTACTTACTTTTGGAAACTTTTTTTTTAAAGATTTCAACTTGACTGGCATGGGGGAATTTGTGCAGTTGCCAGGCTTGATAGATGCTATTCGCTCAGTGATGAATGCCCAGATCGCAAATCTCTTCGTTCTACCCAACAAAATGGTGATCCCCCTGGTGCCAAATGTGGACATTACTAAGCTTTACTTCCCCGAATTGGATGTAGGTTGGATGCGTATTTTCTCTTTAAAAAGTCCATTGAATCTACATTGGATCTAAATCTTGGAGAGGAAAAAAATTTTGTATCACAGTCTACCGGTCTCTTTAACTTCTAAAAGTTCTATTATAAATTTTCGACACATTTTTTTGAGTTTCTAATCTTTTGAATTGACATTGAATTATTGAGACACTTCTTTATAGCCGCGGTGATTACCAAAATGAACATATGAAAATCAATGCTACGGAAATCGGCTGCTAAGAGAATGACCCATCAAATCTTTTTCAAATAGCTCGTTTTTGAGACATTCTATTTTTTTTTAAATTTCTGTAGCAGAGCGGCTGGACAAAATTTCTGTAAATTAGAATTTTTTCCAGTTTTTAACCAAAATAATCATCTTAGATCATCTTAGAATTGTTGACAAGTAAAAGAACTTTATACCTGAATATCTGAGGTGATAGTCGTGTGAAAAACAATAATTAGTCAAAGCCGTTTTGCCCTCGTGATTCGATGTTATTATTCATTTTTCAGGGAGTTATTCGGCTAAAAATAATTGAAGCAATGAACCTGGAAAACAAAGACAACTCTTTTTTCTCCAAGAAAGATAAATCTGATCCGTACTGTCAAATACAAGGCAAATTTTTTTACTTCTTTTAAGGCTTGTGTGGTTAATCAATGTGTTTTAGTCGGAGCACAGCTATTTAAGACCCGCACCATCAACAACGATCTAAATCCAGTGTTCAATGAATGCTTTGAAGCAGTTGTGGACCAAGCCTCAGGACAAAAGTTGCGTATTGAGCTGTTTGACGAAGACACTACCGGTGCCGATGAAGAACTTGGTCGACTGTCCATTCCCTTGGAAGTGGTTCGGAAATCTGGAGAAATTGACAGGGTATCCGCTTCCCTGTGGAATATTTTCATGTCTTCCAGAAAAGATAAACTTTTTGTTGAGCTTAAAACAATAATTGCTGCCTTTTTTTAAATGAAGCCGGGCTCTCTTACAAGGTGTCTCGCAGAGAAGTCAAAAAGATATTCTCAATATATATTTAAGGCCTGGATCGCGCACTTTTCCACTCGGGCGATCATTTTCTGAAAAAAGTCCTATTTCGACTAAAAATTAATGTTTTACGTTGGGTGACCAAGGTTAACCGAGTTTGAAGGGTACCTAGATAGCCCGCAATTTATCCTATATCCTTCAACACTTTCAAAACAATTTTTGTGTGGCTTTTGGAGGGAACCTAATAAGGGAATTCAACTACCATCCACTAATTATTATTCATTTAGTGGTTTCACTTGGAGGGTTGCAAGCACGGAGAATTGCATTTACGTGTCAGTTGGCTCAACCTAAGCACCAATCCTCGAAATCTGGATAGGGACGTCTGGGAAAATGAATGGGTAATTGACTTTTGACTGACTAATTTTAAATCTGAATGTTTGTACCATTTAGATAACTGCCGACAAACCTGTTCATCCTGCTCTTCTAATGGTCTTCATCGATTGTGTCTCAAATTTACCGGTACAGTTGAACCTTGGTTATCCGGCAGCCTGGCGACCGGCCTCAGGGAGCCGGATAAACGAGGTGCCGGATAACTGAGCGTTTCTATTCTTTTCGAGACCAAGGTGCTGGTTAATTGAAGTTTTCATTTATTCAAGTACAATAACATTTATTGCTAAAACGAATCACGCATAATTCGTAACAATCAGTGAGAATAATCGGTTAGCTTTTTTTGAGTTTGCGTTTTGGCCCGATGCTGGTAGATGAATTCGTCCAAAGCGTCGTTGTGCTTTAGAGTAGCTGGATTTTCTAAATTTTTCTCGATCAAACGGCGAACAATTTTTATGGCTTTTAAGGCTTCGAGGTTTACGATGGACGGCGCCACTAGATCGGTGTCTAAATTTGGAAAAATTTGAGGGGAGTTGGTTAATCGAGTTTAATTTTCATAGTGGGGACTGACTTGAGGGTGCCATATAAGCGAGGTGCCGGATAAATGAAGTGCCGGATAACTGGAGGTAAGTTTCCTTTATTTCTTTGCTGGCCAACAAAATCAGGGTCAGGGTGCCGGATAACTGGAATGCCGTATAACCGAGGTTCAACTGTATTATTTTTCTACCAACTTGCTTTAACTTCCATAACGCCTATTTCAGTATCCCAAGTCGAATTTGGAGCCTTCTCCATTTGTGGAAGTGTCTCTGGGCAGGACCACTCAAAGGACACCGGTCAAAGTGAAAACAGTCAATCCGTTATTTCAAACAAAATTCTTGTTCTTTGTGAAGCAACCAGAAGGACAGGAGCTTAAATTGAAGGTTTGATCAAGTGTTTTTTTTTTTCAAAGTGAACATTGTTTTAATTTTCTCGTCGCAGGCTTTTGATGATGGCACAAGAAGGGAATTGGGCGAACTCAGTGTTCCTATAATCAGCATAATGAACCAGCCTAAGATGGAGCTCTTTCAACAAACATTCCAGCTTGTGCACGGCATCCACTCAAGTCCTATTGTGGTTGCTGCTCGTCTTAGGGTAAGTTTTATTTATTTTTTGAGGGAATATATAGGCAAATAGTATGCCGGATCAGCTAGATAAATTAAAGATTATGCCTAAATTATAGAATTTCTGTCTCGCTCAACTTTTTTTTGACAAAAAATGACGGCTGTACATCATAATCTACGCGAAAGCTTGTTACGAGGTACATTGTTACGCGGTCACTTTGTTACGCCACAAAAATTTGCATGTATTCATTTACAGTATTCATTTTTTAAAGAATTTTTTCATTCTGAGGCACCACAGTAGGCAAAAAGACCTCAAGAATCCAAATCTGAAAGCAGAATTTCAAGAAGAGGGTTGGTTGCTGAGATATGATCACAGTAAGTCACAAACTTAGTCTTTATCCTTTTTTTCTTCTAATTTTGATCATATTTCAGCAATTAAACCTCTTCTTGAAATTCTGTTTTCAGATTTGGATTCTTGAGGTCTACTTGCCTACCGGGGTGCCTCAGAATAAAGAAATCCTTTCAAAAAATGACTGCTGTAAAGAGTATATGCAAATTTTTGTGGCGTAACAAAGTGGCCGCGTAGCAAATGTACCTCGTAACAAATTTTCGCGTAAATTATCGTGTACAGCCAAAAATGACTTTTAAAAAATGTGTTCGCAGAACGACAAAAGACGTCAACATCGGGGCAAAAATTGTGGTAGATCGAAATTTTTGGGGTGTCTTTAAATCAAGGTTTCACCATATCTAGTTGTAAAATATAAAGTTTCGAAAAAGCGTCACCAAGGGTCTTTGCCTTTTAATGTAAACTGCAAACAGAACCGATTAGCAAGTGAAAACAAAAAGCCGTTACAATTTGACAAAGTCTTCTCATGTTTAGACATTTGTTCCTGCCGAAAATACAGTCAACTCCTTTGACGTCCCTTCAGCTGCTTACGGCACTGGTGTCTTTTCCATTTCAAGCCACTTTTGTCAATAAAACTTTTTCGTTTCTTTAGGGCAGCATATTGAGCGAGCAGAAAGAAGGAATCCGTGCAAAGAAGTGAGCACTAGCATCCAAAACCACACTGACTCTAGTGCTACACTCAAAGCAACTAACAATGGTTCTGTAATGTGTCCAGAACCATCCAAGGTTGTAGACACAAATCAGACATCCAGTGAATTGATATCAGAGACTCGACTGAATGTTACCAATAACTCTTTGAGGTCTCTGACCAGAAGTCCTTCCTCTCTGACTATCTCCTCCTCCACAAGCCATTTTCGGTCAGGACACAACTTTGTGGGTCGCTTAAAAGCTGGCAAACAATATAAAAAGTTAGTTTGAAAAGACCTTTTCACAATTTCTTACTAAATACGGTATTCGGGTGGGTAAAATGCCAGTTAGAGATGGGTCACAAAATTTTTTGCCCTTAATACTTTTCCCGGATTTATGAACATTTTCCGCCATTTTAAATGTTGATTTGCATTAAAAAGGTACGATGTAGTCAGGCCCAAGTTTTTTTTACAGAAGCAGACAACAGCCTCCCCCAGGTACCTCATTTGGACAACTCCAGATCGGTCTCAAATACGATGAAGACGGTTTCAAGCTGTTTGTGGACATCATCTGTGCCAAGGACTTGAACCCTGTTGAGAAAGACGGGCGAGCAGACCCCTATGTTTCAGTCAAACTGGCTCCATTAGACAACAACTCCCCGAAAATGCCGAGCAAAGGCAAAGGCAAGACAAGTGTTGTCAACAGCTCTTTGAATCCTTACTTTGATGCCCAACTATACTTCGACGTGACTCAAACCGAACTGCAGAAATACAAACTGCAAATGGTAGTTAAGGACGACCTCAACTATGGCGCTCTCTCCAAACCCCCTGTGCTTGGCATGGTTGAAATTTCGTTGGCCAACTTTGACCCCAAAAAAGTAATTGCCAACCAGTGGATAAGTTTGGTGCAATCCACAGTCAAATAGTTGACCTTTTAAAATTTATTTTGTAAAATCTCAGGAAAAATGTACTTTCTAAATTCCCTGTCTGTTTTCTTTTGCTGAAATTGTGCAAAAATGACTTTCTGCATTTCTTTTAGCAGCAGTCCATCCTTAAATAAAAAAAACCTGATTTGAAATGATGTTTTTGACATTCATTTTTTGTTTGCTCCTGGGCATGCTATATACCAAAATAGAAATATGAGCTTAAGCTCCATTTTGGTATAGGCTATATGTACTTTCACCCCTCAAAGTAATCATTTATCTCGTCAAAATAATTTTTTACCCCGTCAAATTTGAATTTCGCGAAAAATAATCATTTATCCCGTCAAATTACTCATTTACCCCGTCAAATTTGAATTTCCCGCAAAATAATCATTTACCCCGTCAAATTTGAATTTCGCGAAAAATAATCATTTATCCCGTCAAATTACTCATTTACCCCGTCAAAATTACTCATTTACCCCGT